>JANHFR010002378.1:110657-124791 GCA_032468015.1 Mimophis mahfalensis | reverse complement strand
GTTAAAATATATATTTTAATATTCTTATAATCCCTTATATGGGATACATTAAAAACATTCAGATGCATTTTATGAATCTCTCCTGGCATTCTGTTGTTTTTTAATCCAATTTGTGAAAGATGCATACTTTGATGTATCACTCTGAATTTCTGTAAAAGGCTATAACAATGTGACTAGGTTATTTTTTTTTTTCTGGCCTCCTGTGATACTGCTGTTGTATCTCTAGGGTTCCTATATTCTGCTTCTTGTCAAAACATTCAATTTTATTGAGAAGTTAACTAAATTCTTCTTACAACGCTGTGGAAAAGAAACTGAACAATCTGGCAAGTTGCAAGACCAGCAAGAAAACATTAGCAATTTCTAAATTAGAGATTTTGTAAATACAGCATTACTGTAAAGTGAAAAATACACATTAATAAAGCAATACATAATGAGCTTAACTCAATGTGAAGATACCTTTTTAAAAATGCATTTATTCCGTGGAATCTTGTTCATGTGTATATAGTTGGAAAGATTGTAATCACTATGGAATAAATTATTCTTTGTGGTTTTAAATGATTTATGATGTCTGAAAAATTAAAAATACTGTAGAAGCAGGACAGCTCAGGTAATGCCAGCTGTCCTGCAAAGTATTTATACAATCCAGTAAAATACATTAGGCTCTAGTGAGGTTTTATTGTATCAGGTGATAATGACAATGGTGGCTAAGTGCTAGCAAAATGGAGTGAAGGTTAAGACATTCAACCACACATATAGGTAATGGAGAACAGTGGGTGAACTGTATATTAAAACAGCTTTGTAGTTAGCAAAGAAATGCGAAGCATGTCAATAAAGCAGCTTTCAAAGGGAAAAGTAGCTACTTCAGTTTTAGTTCCTATATGAACTAGTAGTTATCTCTGCCAGAAAGTGTTCTCTGCTAGAAGAGTGTGCTATATATATTCAATCAACCAATCAATCAACTAGTCAACCAACCAACCAATCACCCTACCTACCAAACAAACAACGATTAATATCATAGTGAACAAATCATAATGGATTGCATCACAGCAGCAACATTCTCACAGTGTGACATCAATAGATTTTTTTTTAATCTGAAATCACTTGTCTTTTCTCTATCCTTGGATGTTGTCAAAATGCAATATGCTAATTATTCTAATCTGTATACTACATGGTTAAAATAATTGTGAAAAAGGGTCTTCTCAGTACATTGTTTTATTGCAAGAGACCATAAATTCATGTCCCATCTCAGCTTTGAAATATAGCTGGGTGGCCTTGGGCCAGTCACTCTCTCTCAGCCCAAATCATGCACTGGGCTGTGGTTGTAGGGGAAATAGGAGCAGGAAGGTGTGTTGGATATCTTCAGAGCCTTGAGTGTTTTGTGAAAATAATAAAGGTGGGATATAAATCAATCAATAAATAAATGCAATTATTTTCCTGAATTCCTTGGGAGTGTTTAACATAACCTTCAGTTGCAGATTAAGCACTTGTGTAATTTAACTGAGCGGTAACTAAGACTAGTAGTTAAGAAATTATTGAATCTTGGATTTTTATGAGAAAAATAGCAACAATTTTCCTATTTACTGCAAAATGAAATTAATGTACTTGGGAGCACTGGAGATGGATGTTTAGAATCACTAAAGAGAATTTATTGTTAGTTTTTGAAAACTCTTTTGTCTTCTCTTCAAAGCTCTAGATAGAAATTTGGAAAATTGAAAAACAAGGGTTGAAACAAAGAGATTGGTTGACCTTATTCTGACAACCTGAGAAAGAGTTCAAGAAAATAATAAATCCAGATTACTTCAGGGAGAAAAAGTATTGAGGCAAAACATTTATTATTCCACTTTATGACATTTGCTAATAATTCAGTATTTCAAATTAAATGTTCAATTGGTCCACTGCTGATCCTGCTAAATATTAACACTGAGATAATTGAAATGTGGCAAAATATGCATGATATCATTTTCTCAAATTTCTCTTATCCACATCATCTGCATGTTGTCCTTCCCAGTGAACAATTGTAGCAGTAGCTGTTAAATATTTAGCCTTTAGATAAATAATTGACTGTAGTATATCAGATAATGCAAAATATTTCTGTTTCTAATGGATGTTATTTTAAACTGTTTGATAAATGCCATTGGTTTTTTTTAAAAAAATGTTTAAAAAAACCTTTAACTTATAAAAACTTTAAATTTTCTAAAGACTTGTAAATTGTCTGGAGGGACATTACTGCAGAAAAATAAAAAATAAATGCTGAACATTTGAAAGTATACAAGATAACCAGATTGATCCCAAGGGAGGGGTCAAATCAGAGGTGGTATTCAGACAGTTCCGACAGGTTCTAGAGAACCAGTAGTGATAATTTTGACTGATTTGGAGAACCGGCAAATACCATCTCTGATTGGCTGGCAGCATAGCCATGTCCATTAAGCCACACCCACAGAAGGGCATGATGAAGATGTTGAAAGACGAAAGATTTAAGTGAGGGGGATTTGGAAAGAGATACTGTATTTGGGATAGAGTAATGGGAATACTAGAAGGTCATAGAAGTTGATGTATTATATAATAGTCAGAAATTTACGTACAAAAAATCCTGGTACATATAGACACGTATATATGTTATGTATACATGTTATTGTGTTTTTTACTTTTTTTTTAGGATAAGTGGAATGTTTTGTCCAAGTATACTGTATTCAACACAATTTTATGTAAATAATAAAATACATATAGAAGAATGAAGACAAAAAGAAAATAACCCAGGAATTCTTTAGGAAACTGTATAGTCAAGAAAAAACATCAGAAGATATAACTAAACGATATCTGGAAAAGGCTACATTAACCAAACAACCAGAGACAGAGAGAGTAATGTTAAATGAAAGAATAACAACAACGGAAATAATGGAAACAATTAAAAGACAAAAATAATAATAAAACACCTGGACCAGACAGACTTCCTGCAGAACTTTACAAAAGCTTACAAGAGACAATAGGACCAGTACTGTTGGAGGTTTACAGTAAAGTGTTATCAAAGGCCAAACTCCCCAAAACCTGGATAGAAGCATATATTACACTAATCCCAAAGGAAGACACAGATCCTCAACAGATAAAAAAAAAAAAAACTACAGACCAATATCATTACTAAATGTAGATTATAAAATATTCGCCTCTATAATCTCAGAAAGATTAAAAAGGTTTTTAAATGAATTCATCCATCCTGACCAGAATGAGGGTTTTTGCCTAAAAGACAATTGAAAAATAACGTGAGGATTTTAATGAATGTATTGGAATATTATGAAGTCCACTCTGAAAAACAGTTTGCATTGATCTTTTTGGATGCCCAAAAAGCCTTTGGTAATATGAACTGGCAATTTATGATATCACAATTAAAAAGCATGAACTTTGGCAAAAACTACGTGAGTCTTCGGAGTAGAGCAGCATATAAATAGAATTTTTTTTAAAAAAAAAATCATTCAGAATCATCAAATGAAAATACCGGTTTGGCTATCCATGATGGAAGCACTAATATGCTCTAATGTATTAGAACTGGATAAAATTGTAAGGTATAAAGATATACTTAACAAACAAGGGGATTTAAAATGTCAACAGGAATTCAAAAAAGCAGGGAATTGATCTGGACTGGTGGCCACATATTCAAATTCAAATGAGACATTTAAAAAGATACAGAAATATATGGATTCTATAAGGAACCCCAAGAACTGGATAAAATACTGTTGGGGCAGTTGAAAAATTAATAAAAAAAATTATAATTACCTGCTGAATTTTAAAATGGAAGAAGAACGTATAAAAGAAATTATGACAGTATGGGCAAAAAACTTTGGGTACACTATAGAATTAGATAATTGGCAAAAACTGAGGAGAAAGAAATTACAAATGAACAATGTCAACAGCTTATGTACAAAATGTTTTATAGGTGGCACCTGCCATCAGCAAGAATGGCGAAAATGTTCCCAAATATGTCACCAGAGTGTTGGAAATGTACACAGGTGCTGGAATCCTACTATCATAATTGGTGGACCAGGCAACAGCAAAACACACAAAAAACAACAACATATTGGTCAAAGATAAAAGGATGGTTAAAAGAGATGACAGCACAACAAATAGATCTAAAACCAGAATTATTCTTATTAGCCATACTACTGGGGAAATACAATAAAAAAACCCCACATACTTAATGTTACATGTAATAATATCAGCTAGAATCACATATGCACAGAATTGGAAAAATGAAAGCACACACACAGATGAAAAGGTAATTAAAAAAAATATTAGAATGTGCCAAATTGGACAGGTTGATGATGGAACTTGAAGATAAAGAGGAAACAGAATATTACTCAACATGGAACATATTGGACAAATGGTTAAATAACAGGTGCCGAGATTAGTAACTTAATAACAAAAGAAGATTAACAAAACAGAAATAAATACAGGTTTATAGATATATGTAAGAATATATATTGTAAGCAATACCACCATCTGACTACATGACTATAGATTAAAACATATTGAGTGATAAATGGATAAAGTGTTATGGTACAACTATAAAAACAATTGTTATAATTATGATGTACAATACTATGTACTTAAAAGAGATTACACCGTATGACTATGAGAATGATGGTTATAACCAGGGTGTATAATATGATGTATATATAAAAAGGACTTGATATAGCCAGTACACTGATGTTGCAAAATTGGAAACATGATGTATAATAAAGGAAAATGTACAATAAATGTTAAAAAAAGAAATGTAAGTCCAGCCCATCTTGAATCCAATTGACTTTTATCTACTGCCAATTTGCTTTGATCATTAGTAGTTCAGATTCTTAGAGAGACCATTCACATACAATAAACCTATATTCATTTGTATTGCCTGGACTCCTGATTTTCTACACTTGACATTAATCTGAACTTTCCTCATCGCCAAACATTTTCATGAACTCTAAGATATCTAAGCCATGGCTTCAGATCCAAGAGCTTCTGCTACAACAACCAATCCAGATGTAACACTCTCAGCAGGTTCCAAGACAGCATGGAAGATGAGATGAAGAATTTAGTGACCAATGTGCATTGGACACTTCAACAAATAGAAATCTTGACTCAACAAATGTGTCCATAGCAACCTCAACAATCTGCCACAACTGCCCGAGGCCTACTGCTAATATCCATCATGCTCTACAGTACAAGACTCCCAACACAGAGATTCACCAGAGTGTCTGACAAGATGAGAACATTCCCAGTCCAGTGAGTTCATTGGCACCTGACCAAGGGAGTTTCTGAAGGACAGGTCTCCAGTTTCCTTCAGCTTCAGCCTCAACTACCAGATGGGCTTTCCTTATCTTGTCTACAAATCCTGAGCAGTGGGAGGAATAGACCTACTAATGATTTTTTTTGTTCCTGTTTCAGCAACCACCACCTGGCTCACCAGCTCCTTCAGATGAGGGGAAGGCAGATTCCTTTTCAACAGCTTCCCTTCCACCCATGCCAAGTTCCTATGAGAACTTGGACTTCAAAGAACCAGTGTAGGGGGGGGGGGGAGCAGCACTGAAAAACCCAGAATAGGGTTAGGTGATATAGAAGATGACCAGGCTGAGCCCGAAGGAGGGGTCACATGCATCAATCTCAAGTCCCTTCACACCCACAAGCAATCTAAATTCAGCCCACCTTGAATTCCATTGACTTTATCTACCACCAATTTGCTTTGACCATTAGTAGTTCAGATTTTTATAAAAAAATATTAGCAAACAATAAACCTATATTCATTTGTACTGCCTGGACATTTGATTTCCTGCAGTTGACAGTAAGCCTACGCATGCACAATCAGAAATTAATGGCTTCTTTGAGATTTCCTCTGTAGGACACACTATATATGCAAAATTGTAATCTGACTCTGGGATTTTTGTGTAAATTATTTCTGAGTGGCTTACACAAAACTGTGCAGTTAAGTAACTGAATGTATTCCTTTTTATTCCATGCTAATCTAAAAACGAGAGGAATTATTTATACCCTGAAGAGAATGCAACGAGAATTAGAGACAATTCATGTTTTAAAATGGAAATAGAGATGGCAAACTGATGCTTATAATTCTGTACTGTAGCAGTATAGATAACATGTTAGAAAATATCATAGTGTTTTTCCACATTTAAATATAAGCAGCTTTCTTTCCTGCTGGTAAAGTAAGACATCGTATTAAAAAAAAAAATAGCAAATCTTGCTCTCATCATTCAGGAAGCTTTTATGTTAAAACAGATGCAGTATTTGCTAAGCAATGTGAAGCAGGACATTCCAAATTCAAAGATCACTTTTAGCATACTATACACAGTAAAAGGAAATTTCAGTTACAACCTGTGTAGTATCACATATTGAAAGACCTAGCTGATTTTTGAAAATCACACATCAGAGTTGTTTGGATTCACTGTATCTCAACCTTGGTGATACTGCCTGGAGAGGGAAGCGATAGACCATACAAAAGAAAACACAAAGGATTTGCATATCCTTGGAAATAATGATAAACCATTACAAATTTCCTGAATGCCAGCTCTAGTAAGTCTATATCACCAACATTTATATAAGAGGCAGGAATGTGTCTAGAGAAAAAGAAATGACTTTAATAATTATTATGAAAAGGGAGTGCAAAATGGGTTCTTTAAAAAATGCAATTACATAACCTCAGTGGATTAGAGGCATTACATTCATCTGAAAATAGGGTAGATGCAAATATCTGCAAGGAACAAAAAGCATAAAAGACTGCTATTTAAAAACACCTCTTTCAATACAGGCCAGTGCTTTACTATTGGAAAATAAAGAACCAGGATAAATGACAAATTCTCTGCAGCCTTGAACAATTACTGAAATCAGCCATACATACCAAAGAAGTTTGAACTTTAATCTGTAGTGTTTGCTTTATTAAATGAGCTGAAAAGAATGGGCAAATTACTCCCCACACCCGAAAAAGTGGTGAGCAGGAAGGTGAAGGAACTTAAGCCACATGTTCCCAAGGCCATTGGATGTCCATCAAGCCATGCTTCCCAAGCATCATTTGAACCTACCTTCACCAACTGCCTTTCTCTTTGGTTAGGTCATTTTAGAGTCTGGATTTAAGCAAAGAACCTGGACTTGGTGATCTTCTGAGATGACCAAACACTTTGTTTGAAAATGAATGTTTGTTGTAAAAACTGTTGTTTGTTTGTTTGTTTTAAACAAGGTACCATAAGTTTCCATAATAGTGTACATGCTAACACAGTGGCGGAGAAAATAAATATAGGGAATAAAATAGATTTTCCTTCCTGGCTTTTGGACATGACTAGTGTCAAACCAGTAGTGGTATCCTACAGGTTCAGCTTGGTTTGGCCGAACTGGTGACGATGATTAGGGGTGGTTCACTAAACCAGCAAACACCACCTCTGGCTGGCCCTGGCCCCTGCTCCCACCCTCGCCCTTCCCTTTTTTTCAGCTCTGCTGATTCGCGCGGCAGAACTAGCAGCCATGTGAATCAGCAGAGCTCTGCTTTTGAAGCCGAGGCAATGCGCTGTTCCCATCTATTTCTGTTCTAGGAAGCAGCAACGCTTCCTAGAAGCGCTCCAGTAAGTGCCTCCTTCTCCACCTGCAGCCAACTCCAAACAAGTTCAACGTAGCGATGAGAAAGCCAGCTTGGCTTGCCCAGCTTGTGAGCGTGCATCTGTGTGCATGTGCCAAAGGCACGTACGTGCTCATTTTTTAGCAAACTGGTGGTGGGATTATTTGAATCCCACTGCTGTGTCAAACCCCTTGATAACATCAACTCTGATATGAAGTTGAATATCCAACAATTGAAAGAAGCTGTGCTTGATAGAATAGGATGGAGAGCACTTGGAAGGAGTTGGACACAAATGGTTAAAACAACAAGTGTTAAACCCAGTTCCTTTCTGATCTTATTATCCCTGGAACCAGTTACCTCCTGAGGTCCGGACCACCCCCACCATATTGGCCCTCCAGAAGGTGGTGAAAACCTGGCTTTTCCAGCAAGCTTGGGCCGTTGATCTCACTACTGTGATCTTGTGAGATCTGTCCTGGTGTCCATGGGTTTTTAATCTTTTAATAGATTTTTATCATATATTGTTTTTAATGTTTTAATAATTATCTTATTATATAGTATGGTATTGCTCTGTTGTAAGCCACCCAGAGTCCCCTGGGAGTTGGGCAGCATAGAAATATGAAAAATAATAATAATAATAAATAATAATCCGCAACTGACCCTATCATTCCCCTGTCCATCTTATATAAACCAATGGATAGAAACCTCCTCACCAGCCCACAGTAGAATCCAAGGACAGCCCTAATGAGACAATTGCCATATAGAGAAAGCCCAACATTCCATCCTCAATCATCGATGACCCCAAAATTCCACTTCTTCAAGGAGGTCTCTGCTGCCACTCCTGAAAGGGCAGGTTTGCCTAACATCTGAAGTAATCCCAGGTTCAGGAACAGGAGCCTGCCTAGCTTCTCCAAAAGTTGCCAGGAAATCAAATCTCTATAATTTCCCACCTTGTAGCCCTCAAAGTCTATAAAAAATATTTGTTTTCCTATCGTTCAGGATCTTCCCTTCTTCCAAACCCAAAGATCCTAGCAATAAATATTCTCCTCAGGGTTGTGCTCTGTACTCCTGAATTTTCTGTGACAAAATGAAATGAAAATTCAAGTTTCTCTTGCCTTGGTTTTAAAAGGGATGATAAGCAATATGGCCAAGCATCTGTTGATTAAATAGGAGGATTTTTTTTATTGCTGCCCCACAGCAATAATTGGGTATGATTTTGTCTAGTCTCAAGTTTCTGAACTTTATCCTTGAGATACAACAGTGTGTAACAGTTTGTGCCCTGAACATTGTAAAATTAATATGAACTAGAAGCAATAAACCCTTTTATAGAAGAGTACATAGATAGCACTCAGCACAGACCTAGATGTAAAACTTACTGGACATCAGGGAACAAAAATCAGAATATGAAATTTCTAATTCCATTTGTGAGTTACTTGTGAGCAGATATGAGTGTCTCTTATTTCCAAGGGTTTGGTGAGAGGTGTGAAAGACATTTCAGAAATGGTTCAGCATTAAAAAGGGTAAAATATTTGAAGAGAGAATTCTGACCTATTTATTCATTTCAAAAAGTTTTCCACTTCATTTTGACTTTAGAGCATGGCATTGGGAGCAGTCTTTGATGAGGGGGAATGGATATTACTGCCTTGAATAGATAAAGTGTTTAAATGACTTTCTCCATTATCTGCTCGGAAAATGAAAAGGGTGAGTGAAAGCCACAATCAATTTGTCTATAAAGTAAGGGAAATGCTTATTTTTTCCTTACTCAGATTTCCAGAACTTCATTGTCCTTGATTATTTCTTCATTCCTCTCTGCCGTAAATGATGACCCATTCTATATTTTTATCTTTACAATTTTGTTCTGCTTAACTTGAATCCATATATGCTAAGGATGTAAAATAATTTCACCATGACCTTATTAGTAAGTAATTTAAATTTTCCATTCCCAGTGGATTCGTGATACACTTCTATCATTTTTAAAAAGAATGTCTTGGTATTAAAGACAATAGAGCAGGGGTGTCAATCTCACACCATCACAATGGTGCCACGTGTTGTATCAGGACTTCCCCCCCTTCACTAAACCAGGCATGGGCATGGCCAGCACATGACACATCTGGTCTGCAGTTCGACAGCCTTGCAGAAGAGAGTTGGCTTTGCATTAGATTACTTTCTTATTTATTAGCTCTTTTTTTTAAAAAAAAGTTCAGGTACATCATGAAACTTAAGAAGATTCAAAGAAATGTCTCTGAAACCTGTTGATTGGTCTTAAAATATGCCAAACCAGATCTGCTCTATTTTCATTCCAGTTTTAGATCTTAGTCAGAGCAGTGTGAATTGCTCAGCAATTCTGTGGGAATGGAATGATCATTTCCTAAGCTTCAATCCTACAAATATTTAGATTTTTGTCAACTAAAATAATGTGAAAACAGTTGAAATAAAAACAGTTTTAATACTGGCAGAATTTTGTGGAATGAGCAGGTGACTAGGCAACATTGCAAAATCTGGTGATTTGTTCTAAAATGTTCTGCAATGAAACAAGCCTACATGTACAAATTCCCAAAGAACACGGTTTCAAACTAACAACCATAATAATGTAAGATGAAAATGGGAGGGTATCAAAGCAAAATGGTATAAATGAGTATTTTTTAAAAAAAAAAATGAAAGTAAGCACAATCACTCCTACTTCTCTCCATCCTGCAAGAATTTATTATTTAAATAAATAAATAAATACTAGCTTCAATGCATCTTCTTCACAGTCCTTCAGATATTCTTCCAATGTCTTTCCTTTTTCTTCAGCTGTTTGGTGCATTGTAACATTGCTTGCTCACTTGTACTCCCTGGTAAGTAGAGTTGGTCAATATTGCTGTGTAGATAAAAAGCCTTATTCATTGTCATTATGTTTCTGGTCTTCATATTCAGGACTACTAGATCACTTGACTCTAGTCCCTTGTTCCAGGAATACACCCAATAACTGCTAAGTTGTTAATTGCCTTGAGGATTTTTCTGCCGCTAAGTTTGGACCTTAAGATCTTCTTCACTCATTTGATGCATTCACAATTCACCTTCTTTTTGACTTGAGTATGATTGGTATTTCCAACCTGAGCCCAGGTATTTGAAATGATCTTCATCATCCAGATGTTATTTCCATAGGGCATCTGGATTCCTTCAGTTTTCACTGAATGAGTTCCGTTAATGATAAGAGCAGCACATGTTCCCAGTCCACACTCCACTGCAATATCTTGGCTATAAATTTGGACTGGATTGAGCAGAAATTTCATTTCAGATCATGTTTTTCTATACACCTTCATATTATCCATATAAAGAAGGTAAGATAGCCTGGCATGTTTGATACCTATAGCGTGACTTTTTAGTATGAATCAGTACAGTGACAAATAGTAGTAGTGATACTGACCCTTCCTGAAAGATTCCTCTCTTGATATTAACCCCTCCCAATCTATCACCCTTGACCAACAACCATGTCTTCCATTGATCTTTGCAGGAAGCTTCTGACATTTCTCCTGACTCTCTTATTTCTAGGCACTTGATTTTTCAGGAATCAATGACTACAAGAAGGCCTTTGATTCCCTGATTATACAGTCAGGTGGCAGGGAATCAAATGCCTTCTTGTAATCAATCTAAACACTTCAAGTTGGTCTTCCTTCTCTTGTACTTTTCCAAAATCATCCAGTTAGGAGCTGAACTTTTGGTCCTCTGCTATTAAGGGTAGTTTCCTTTCTGTTCAGCTGGAAAGAGTTTATTCTCAAGGAGATGCCATTTGACTACAGACACTCCTACACCAATTTGAAAATCTGAAAAACCATTCAGAAACCATTGAGATTCACCTTTCACAGACCAGTCCTTCAGCTTCCTTGTCCTTTTCTCTACCATTTCTGCTGCTATTACAATTATTTCATTCCAGCTTCTTTTTTAAAAAAGTTCCTCACTTCCTTTATCCAAGCTGCATTTTTTTTTTTTTTTTTTTTTTTTTTGCATTCAAGTCTATGTTGACACCTGATAATTTCCCAGGCTAATAATCCCTGCAATTTTATTGGCAAGGTTTTTCAGAAGTGATTTACCATTGCTTCCTTTCCAGTTGCCTTTTTACTTAAGGCAGGACCAAAACTTGTGGCTTCTCATTTTCTAGCTCAGGGGTGTCAAACTCAAGGCCTGCAGGCCAAATCCAGCCCTCGGGGTACTTAGATCTGGCCCGCGGGCCACCCTGGAAACAGTGAAGGACTAGCCTGTGGTACCTGCTAGTGAACACCGAGCTCAGTAGGGTTGCATGTTGCCCTCCAGAGCACTTGGGCCACCACAGGCGCCCCCAATACAAGTGATGTCAAACTGACCATGCCTACCCTGTCCACACCCACCTGGTTCCCTGAGATCAAACACAACCCTGATGTGGCCCTCAATGAAACTGAGTTTGAAACCCCTGTTCTAGCTTGATGCCTTAACCACTATAGCAAACTGGCTCAGAAGTCCTGTTATCTGAACTTAAAATACCCTGAACTCTCTGATGCTCAGCACCTGGCATTTGCACCTGGCAACAAAAGGGCAACTTAGCCAATTTGCAAGGGCCACGTCATCTTTCTCAAACTATGAGGCGTACTTAGATACTTGGAATAATGATCATGTATTATACATGTGTTTTCCCCTATCTGTGCTGATCTCTCTCTTATTTAAGAGATTCACTTGATTTAGAAGTGTGAGCTGTAAATCTGCAGTCTTGACAGAAACCTATTCATAAAGCATGGAGATTTTGCCATATATTTTGGAAGCAAGTCAACGTTGCAAAGTGAAGTGTAAAATTATTCCTGTCTCAATGTTATTTTTGAGTCATATATCTCTGCCTTTTATGAACAGCCGGCATATTTGGAAGAATTATGTCTGAGTCATAAATCCCTATTTGCTCAGGACATGACTAATAGTTGTCTTTAACACAGTGAAATGATATTCTTGTCTTATCTTGCAATTTTTTTAACCTCTGAAACACTCTCAGGGCAAAATGAAATTTAAACAGTTTGACAAGTCATAATGCATATTCTGTCTCCATTTCCCTCCTTTCTGGCACATAACATCTTGTGAATGGATAGTAGTATTATATTCTAATTCTAATCCTTCCACATATGAGCCAGAAGATGGTAAATGAGATTTTACCAAAACATCGCTACAACTTTAAAAGCACAACTATGAAGACGTGGGAAAATACCCAAACAAAGCATAATGCCATACACATAAATATGTGTGTGTGTGTGTGTGTGTGTGTGTGTGTGTGTGTGTGTGTATCTATATCTATCTATCTATCTATCTATCTATCTATCTATATATATATCTGTCTGTCTTGGTGTATTTCCAGATGTCTGGTAGGCGGGAGGTGTCATCATGTGTATTCATGTTGTGAGGATGTTTCTGTATTTCAATGGCTTCCATGATAATTCTCTTGTTGGGGTGCTCGGTTTTGGAGATTAATTTGTTTTTTTCAAAGTCAATTTCATGTCCTGTTGTTTTGAGGTTGTTTTGCACATCTGGAAATTAGCCTTAACTAACAAACAATCCTCAACCCTCATCAGACCCAAGATAGCACAAGACACCAACAACAACCAACCACACCAGATCCAAACCCAAACCCACCCCACAGATGAAGGGCAACCACCAGCCAGAATCCAAACCATGCCTGCATCAACAGCTGCTGCACCCCTCTCCAAGCCACACACAAAACAGACTGACACATGCCAGGAACACATGGCAAGGCCCCAAACCTGGAGCCAAACCAAAGCCCAGGATGCTTCATCAAAGCTAATGTCCCAATCAAGACAAGGATGCCCTCTTTCGCCTCTGCTTTTTATTTTGACGTTGGAGCCATTACTATGGGAGATTAGACAAGATTCGGAAATAAAGGGGCTCAAGATTAAAAAAGAGGAATTTAAATTGCAAGTGTTCGCGGACGACCTAGTTTTTATTTCGGATGATCCAATTCAGGCACCAGGTTACTGGAGGTTATAGATAAATATGGAAGTGAGGCAGGCTTAAAGTTTAATAAAGAAAAAACAAAAATGATAACCAAAAATATTTCAAAAGAGAAGAAAGAATTGGAGGAGAAATTGGAGATTCAAATTGTTAAAAAAATTAAATACTTAGGGGTCTGGCTGTCAGCTAAGTGCTCAATCTTAAAAGAAGCTAACTATACGAAACTATTTGAAGAAACCAAGAAGATTCTAGAGACATGGAGGAACCAACAATTGTCGTTGTTGGGGAGAGTGGCAGTGATAAAATCGTATATACTACCTAAATGGTTATTTTTGTTTCAAATGGCACCGGTGAAATTGGGAAAAACTTTCTTTAAGGATTTGGAGAAGATAGTATATTTATTTGGCAAGGGAAAAAACCGCGGGTTAAATGTAAAATGATGCAAGAAGATAGAACAAGGTGTGGGTTCGGCCTCCCAAACTGGGAACTTTATTATCAGGCTTCCATATGGGGATGGTTAAAGGATTGGATTAATTTGAGAAGGAAATTTTTATTAGACTTGGAGGGATTTGATTTGTTGCA
>JANHFR010002378.1:29037-42379 GCA_032468015.1 Mimophis mahfalensis | reverse complement strand
AAAAGTTTTTTAAAATGTATTTGTAAAACTTTTCAATAAAAAAAAAAAAAAAGAAGTTCCACAAGTGATGCATAACTACTATGAAATCATATTCACTGAAACATGATACACTTGAGAAGCTTTTTTGGTATATAAACTGAAGTCTTTATTATACAACTGTTAGGATCACTGAATATTTCAGGAAGAGATATTAACCGAAATATGTATGCATGTGATATACACACATGATCAATATTATATCAATATTATATCACGAGTTACTGAATCAAGAATGAAAACCACCCCATCGCTTTTGCTTGCCTTATCATTATGCTGTTCAGCTTGCAGAATCTCTCTGTGTCTCTATTTGCATCCTTGCAATTAAGTCCTTATTGTTCATCATTTATCTTAATCATTAATTGTCACTCTGAGTAACAATGGAGAAATTGCTTCTGTCACCTGTCTTCCAAATCAGAATGCTAGGAAAAATAAACCTTCAATAGCAGGTTTGCTTTTACAATGTGTCTGGTTCTTCTTGGCAGCAATAACATTTATCCATAGGAAAATGAATTGGTTAGTTCATGGTAACCATCCTATCCAGTGGTGGGATTCATTTTTTTTTTACTACCAGTTCTGTGGGTGGGGCTTAGTGGGCGGGGCTATGCTGTCAGCCAATCAGAGGTGGTATTTGTCGGTTCTCCGAACCAGTCAAAATTATCGCTACCGGTTCTCTGGAACCTGTCAGAACTGGCTGAATATCACCTCTGATCCTATGAAATAAGGAGTTTTCTATCAGGATTTGTGCAATGCGTCTCACAAGGGGTTGTTAAAAAACAGTATTTAGCTAAATACTGAATTTAATTTTTTTTAAATTTTTATATTTCGTGTTCTTTAATGCCCTGTACACCGCCCTGAGTCCTTATTGGAAAAGGGTGGTATATAAATATAATTATAAATAAAATAAAATAAAATAGATAGATAGATAGATAGATAGATAGATAGATAGATAGATAGATAGATGGATGGATACTATCTGGCAGCATTTGCCCAAGCTCTCAACCTGAGACCTTCTACATTGCCTACCTTTTCCTATGAACTAGAAATATCAGGCAACAAATCTGATTTTTTTTCCTAATGAAAAAATCATTGAGAAAAGGGTGGGCATGACAAAGTGTGGATGCACATGACAGAAGTGTACGAAATCTTTGTATTAAGGATGTTGCCCTAAAGAAATTTTGCTCTCATTTGCACTTACTAGCATCTGGAGCCATCCATGAAATCTCAGTGCTAAGAGATTCAGAAATGGAAGCACCCCTCTATTCTGTGCATCTTTAAAACGAGATTTAACACATTTATGAAAAGACAGGTAATTGGAAGTCCCCTGATATAATGGCATATACATTATACATCCTGCAAGGAACTTCCCAGGAAAACCAGACAGGAAATACTACTAGAAAAGCTATTTCTACTTTATTGTAAGGTTGGAGTAACAGAACCTTGCAAGTCTGAAGATATGAACTTCCTGCTGCCACCTTTAATTACTGATATATCCTAATTCCCAGTTGCAATGTATGGCTGTGAAAGTCGGACCATTAGAAAGGCCGAGCATCAAAGAATTGAGGCCTTTGAACTGTGGTGCTGGAGAAGACTCCTGCGAGTCCCTTGGACTTCAAGGCGATCAAACCGGTCAGTCCTAGAGAAAATCAACCCTGACTGCTCCTTAGAAGGCCAGATCCTGAAAATGAAACTTAAATACTTTGGTCACCAAATGAGAAGAAAGGACTCACTGGAGAAGAGCCTAATGCTGGGAAAGATTGAGGGCAAAAGAAGAATGGGACGACAGAAAATGAGGTGGCTGGATGGAGTCACTGAAGCAGTCGATGTGGTAGAGGACAGGAAGCCCTGGAGGAACATTGTACATGGGGTCGCGATTGGTTGGACACAACTTCGCAACTAACAACAACAATATCCTAATTTTCTTTCTTTGACCACTAAGCCATTGTGGGGTCCTATTATCTGATTGTTTTCTAGGCAACATCTCTTCCCCTTATTCCCCAAGGTCATCCATGCCTTCTGTTACAGTATATTGCTTCCAGTTAAGGAAATATTGCACATCATGGTTCCAAATGCTGGGAAATAAGAATAGGAATGGTCAGTTGGGTACATCCCTCACTATTGGCTCTGACAACATTTACTTTAGCCTTACCTGGCTTGTGGCCATGAATAGATTATCTCTGAAGATCTACAGTCTGCATGTCGGAACAGGAATGGGAGGGGAAGAATGTCCATTGAAGCTGCTACAAAGGTTTGCTGACTTTCTTTCATCTTTGCCCCAATTGTACTGGTTTAACAAGTGGTCCTTATGTCTGATAATATAAAGGAAATGCTCATGTGAATGAACTTGAAGGTCTATAATTCAATATAAGTACGATTGTGTCTTAGATTTTAAAAGACGAATATGTGTGTATTTTCTCTTATTATATCAAACCACATACGGTCAAATTCAGCACAATATCAAAAGAATGTAGTTTATTATTATTATTTTAAATATACATTTTTAAATCAGTAGCATGTTTGAGAATCTTCTTTGGAAGATTATATCTAGATGGCTCCATTGTTGGGATGGATATTTTCATTCTCACTTTGCCTGGGGTTTGTATAGTTTTTTTAAAAAATAATATTTACCTTCTAACATTAATTGTTGTATGGTCTTTTTATATATGTCCTGTTTTATTAGATTATTGTATGATGCCCAGAGTCACTTTTTTGTATATGTAAAAAAGTAATTTATGGCCTCCATACAAATCAATATATATATAAATTAGATTTTATAATGTATCCACAACAGAAGTTCCATTCTGAGAACAGAATATTGTCTGCAGAATAACTATATTCATTTTATATGGCTGTTATGTATTTCACCAATAATTCATTATTTAATATCATTTGGATTTTTAATTTTTGGTGGGTGGACTTTCTTATTCTCTTTATGGATTAAGAAATGTATTTCAGGAGTATACTTTTGGGTTTAAAAACCAGATGTTAAGTTTAGCCTTAGCTTCAGAATTTCAATATTTG
Source organism: Mimophis mahfalensis (assembly GCA_032468015.1). Lineage (NCBI taxonomy): Eukaryota > Metazoa > Chordata > Lepidosauria > Squamata > Mimophis > Mimophis mahfalensis. The sequence goes on along the minus strand of JANHFR010002378.1, from coordinate 39,322 downwards.
CCAAGTCGCTTCTGCAGACAATGAATATCTGGTCCAAGTTAGGATTTCCCTTTAAAGTATTTTATTTGTGACATAAGAATAACAATTTATTTTTTACAAGATGAGGGGTAGAAACAACTGAAACTATATACATCCAGTTACACATACATCCATAAAGAAATACAGTTGGCCACATACATGCTTTGTTGGAAGATACAGTCAAGTCCCCCAAAGTCTTCTCTCCTGAGTCACTTTAATAAAAATTTCCATGATTACGATCCCTATTGATGATTTAACTGATTATGAATGAAATACTTTCAATAGCATGAAGCTGTTCCATTTATAGTAGACAATTCATGACTACACAACAACTAAATATTATACGGTACTTTTTCACTAGGGACTGGAGTTATAGGGCTAATGGATGGAACTGAGTGTTTACTGGTTGGATGTCCTTCCTGACCATTTTTCTTTACATCCTAGGAGAGAAATATCTGCTGCTACCTAGGACTGAACTCTTAACCTTCTGAGTGGGGGGCAAGCATCTTCTCCAGTAGGCCACCATGTCACTCTGTGGTTCTCTATAATATCTATGTCTATCTACAGAGACCTAGAAGAATGTAAACACTGTTGTTTGAAATACAGTTAGCTAGCTGTCTTTTTTGGCTATAATGCTTGTAGGTCTTATTAATGATTTTGCTTTTTGCTTTCACTAATTTTGAGGAGAAGGATCTACTTAGTACCAGGAGAAGTTCAAATGGCTTTTCATAATTGCTTTTCCTTGGTGTTTCAATCCAATTTTGGCAACCAGTTAAAAAGCTTTTCCTTGGCCAGTTAAGCAAAAATTAACATTTTTTTTCTTGAAAAGAAAAGAAAACCTTTCTCCATTTTTCTCCATTCCCTGGCCATACAAAAGCAATCCAAGCTTGTGTGTTTTATGTATTGAGTTTTCACTTGTCCACTGCATCCTTTTTAAAAACAGCAAATGCCCTGAAGTCCTGAATGAGCTCGCGATCAAGTAGGACTTGAGCTTTGGCTCCTGTAGTTGCTGTGTGATACTTTAGCCACTGACATTCATGATTGCAGTTCACTTTTAAATAACTTGCCATATAGCAAATTAATATTCTCTTTGTAGGGAAGAAGGAGGAGTAAGGTGGAAGGATGATACTTTCAACTGGAAGTGTTATTGACCTTGGAATTTGTTGCATTGGAGGGTAGGTGTTGTAGTTAAAAAAACAGCAGCAAATTCATTTTCTTCTACTTTCTTCTTCAACATAGAATTAAGGAAAGGGGGTGGGGGGGTAAGCAATGGCAATAATGCTTAGACTTATATACTGCTTTACAGCCCTGAATGATTTACAAAGTCAGCATATTACCTCCAAGAATGTGGGCCAGCAAAATTAGCCTGCAATACTGCATCCTAACAATTGCAACATCACAGCTCATAATGTTTTCCCAGTTCCTTTTTCCTTCTGGAATGGAGTCTAATATTCATGATCAATGTTCTGATCAGTTTCTGTATCAAGTGTAAATGACTGGATTGTGGTATTCATTTCCAATGGATCTGTACAAAATGAAGAACACATTGTGATGTAACCCCTTCCCATTAAACCTCCCATTAAAGGAAGTGCAGCTGGGGGGAAAAAAACACCTCACATACTGTACTGTGGATTAGCATTTACCTAAGTTTGTGCTTCTGGGAGCCAAGAAAACGTTAATGTACTGACAGACTTTCCTTGAGAAACAGAAATTTGCAGTATTTAGCTTTTATGGTCTTAAATATAACCCTTACCCTGTCACCAAACCTATATTATGGTGTTAAATAAATTGGATTTTTTTTTCTGGGAAGTGCAATATGACATTGAAGAATGTCGACTTATGTGCAAACTATGTAGAGAGATTGTCCTTATGAGTACAGTTCTATGTGCATTTGTCTCCTTGTGAGCATGAACCTGGACATTAAAAATAATTCATTGGTGGTAAAACTAACAGTGGAAATCTAATGCATCAAAGGTGTCATTTGATTAAGTTGTCCTAGATAGTTGGTACACCAATAAAATCCCTGATCTGTCAGTGTGACTTATCTTTACTCACAGGCATTGGCACCCAGTCACCTTCAGAGCAGTGCTTAATATCACTGAGAAAGTGCCACAAACAATGACATCTACCACCTCCTTCTTGGCCTTGATATTGTAACTTCTGTATGACCTGAAACCTGGATGGACAAATTTCTAATAGGGCTGTATCTCCATCACTGTTCAGCCCACCAGAGTAACACACACTGGACCCATTGCTTGTTCGCTATTGTATTGTAAATAGATGCAGTTGTGTTTCAAGCCAAATTGGCATTTATTCATAGCACCCGAGACTGGACTGATGACAACGGAATATCAGAGTTAGCTCATACAGGCTTGTGAATGCTGATTGTTAAATTTTATGAAATTTTGCAAGCTGATTGGGAACAGAGCCTAGCATGCCAGTCTGTTGTTTGGTATCTCCTAGAGTGGTCCATTAGTGTCAAGGGAACCATCAGGTGATAGTTTCTACATATTTTTTAAGCACACTGCTGGCCCCAGGTTGGGGTCAACTGAATTAGAAGAGGGACTTGCTAAAATGGTTTCACCTCAGTTTGGACACCCCAGAAATTAATTCCAGTCCCCTTCTCATAACCTTCTGGCAGGCTCCAATTCACCATTCAGTAAACCAGCATTAACTACCAGGAGCAGACAAGGCACTCCTATAGGTTCCTCATAGTCACACATTCATCCATGTTACATGATTTTCAAATCTTCCCATCCCTGAGGTAACAACTTCCCATTCCTCCAAAACAGTAAATACTGCTTGTCTTGCCCCTCATTCCTCTCTTCTCCCTCAGCTAGGGTGGACATAAGTTTTCTATCATTTTCCTTTCTATCCTTTCCAGGGATGCAGTAGAACATCCAATGCAGGAAAGAAGCATAAGCTAGCCACAAATGGTCGTTAATCATTGTCTCTTGGAGGAAGAGAGAAGGAAGATTTGCTTCAAAGTCATAAATGCTAATAGGAAACTGATCAGACATGCTTAGTATTCTTTCTTCCATTGCTTGAGGCAACTGCATGTCAAAACGTTAGAGCCCTCAGGCACTGTTTGTGTTTTTGATACTTGTCTTCCTTCTTTTTTGTTGTAATAGGCAAAACATTTGCAATTGCAAACTTCAGTATAAATGAGTGAAGACAGGGTGAAAGTGAAAACACTAGTAAGTTGTTTTTTTTTTAATTCATGGAACATGTGGCATTAGATTAATTGATCCATTTTTATTCTTTGCAAACATATTTAATAATCTTTCTCATCTTGGATTTTCTACATATAACTTAAAATATTTAGGAAGAAGACAGAAGTGTTAAACATCCTGTATCTTTTAAATATATTTCAAATAGCAAGAAGGGAAGAGTTCTAGCTCTCCTGCACATCATGGCTGGCTACTGACCTGAACGTGCAGTGGAAGCAGCAGCAGGAGTTGCCGTTACCACTTCCGTGATCCTGGCCCAGAAGGGTAGCTTGCTTCGGTTTGTGTGTGTGTGTGTCTGCGTGCACACACACACACAAGATAGAGACATGAGAGAGAAAAGGGGAGAAATTCCTTTTCTCTCTTTCATTTCTCCCCTCCCCCCTTGTGCGGCAGGAAGTGAAGGCTGCCTTTAGTGCAAAGGCAAATACAGGGCCGCTTCACTCCTGCACTAATGCCCCAGCGATTCTCCTCCCCTCTTTCTCACAATCCTGAGCAGCTGTGGTGAGGCCAGGAGGGTGCGCATGAGTGGGGAGACCCTCCTCAAGTGAGCAGCCAGGCTCAGGCAAAGGTGTGCACATCGTGGGCTGGCGTCGCTTGTGGCCAAGTTGAGCCATTGTCTCTGGGCAGAGAGCAAGTGACTGGGGCATGCCTGGCACCAACAAGGGCTGGACTCCAGCAAGAGTGAGGCACTGGAGAATCAGCTCCAGCAGCTTCTCCATCCCCTGCCGTCATCCTTACTTTATCAGGCCACGCGACAGTGACTGGGAGGGGAGGGCAAGGGGTGTGGCCAGTCAGTGGTAAGATCCCTCAACAGGGAGCCACAGCAGAGGGCCCAAAGGGCTGCTTGCGGCTCTAGAGCTACAGGTTGCCCTTCTCCATACTAGTTCCTGGTTTTGGGATCTTCACTAACTTGCCTTCCAATAATTGGGTGCTTTACATTAGCCTTTTTCTTCATAGCCGCTATTTTATAAAGCAGAATGCATCCTACAACAGTTGTTATAAGAGAGCATCCTTAAATTGCTGTCAAGATTCTGAAGCGCTTATCAATATTGAGAGATTGCCTACTGTTCCACAGAACCTTTTAAAAGTTGGAGAACGACAACATCTGATTTAAGATTTTCAAGTAAAGTCATTTCTTACAGTGTTGATGGCACACACATTTCTTTGGCTTGCAGCTGCTTCAGGTCAGACTTGAAAAAGTCTGCAAAAGCTGCTTAGCCAGGAAAGGAGAAGGGATAAATGTATACCCCCACAAGGAGCAATATAACTTTTGTACCACCTGCAGCTCTCAGAGGAAAATTTTATCTGTCTTCCAGCTAGGCATGTGTTAAGTAGCATGTGGTTCTTACATGCTAAGAACCACATGGGAGGGAAAGTGGGGGAAGAAGGGAGAGAGAGAGAGAGAGAGGGAGAGGGAGGGAGGTAACAGTTAGAAGGAGGAGGAAGAGCTCTAAGGGAGGCCTGGCCTTAATGTTTCCTTATTTTGGCCATCTTTCTTTGCATAGATTTAAGTTTTGGGAAATGATGGGCACTCTGAAATGTGTTCAGTTTGAGACTGGCTTGGTCATAATGCAAAATGGCTCCAGAGTCATATCTTTATAATCAGTTATTAGAGGGAGAAGATCTCATAAAAGAGGTAAAGAAATGTGCACAGGATCAAGTTCAAGAACAGCAGCCTAATACACAGTTCCTACTGAATATTTAGCATAGTTTTTAGAGTAATTAGTTGCACTAGTTCTGAAAAATCAAATGGAAGAATATTACTATGTAAAATAGGCATTGGCTGCATCAAAGATGAGAACATTTCCCCTGTGTCACCCACTGAAGCTGCAAGATCAGTTAATATACACTTGGGAAAAGGATAGCTTCTTCCTATTTTATTTTCAGGTTCTTTTGAATCTTGTCTACCTTCAACAGGATCCAAATAATTTAATTTATGCAGAGATTATCTAATGCATTACAGAGTTGTGCAGGAAACTTTACCTGTATTTGAAACTGAAATGGAAAAATGGTATATATATTATTTTTTTAAAAAATTCAATAGTTTCTTTAAATCCAATTATCATCCAAGGCTTAGATTTAGAATAAGAAGCAATTGTTTATGCAAAGAGGCTGTACTTTTAAAACATCGAACTGATTTTCATAGAGTGAAAACCGTTGTAGGTAAGGCTTAAAGCAGCAATACACTTGAAAGTTTTAAGGGTTCTTTTTGTTGTTGTTCAGTAGCTTTCAGATCTAAGAATCTATGCAATTTCATGGCTAGCTTTGCTGAACATTAGAAATGGAAATGGAGCTAAATGTTACATATGCTACATAAAACTACGCAGTTTATTTTGTATCACTATAGTTAATGTGTCTGTAACAAATGAAAACCTTTTACGTATACATCTTCATACTTAAGAGCTAAGTATAAGGCTAGCTGGCTTTTTTCATTATATGTGTTCTATTGTTATCTCCCTATGCTAACTGGAGAGTTAAGTACATTTTACACTTACCTTTAAGACATCACAGTTTTTTCCCCCTATTGCACTGCTGACATTAGCATATTTGTCAAGGCCATTTGTTGCAGATGAAATGCAAAGCCTTCAATGGAGGTGCTAATCTAATGGCCCTGACTTGTCAACACATTATTATCTACTGATTGAAGGAGGCGGTAGGATGCAGATAAAATTAAGAATTTGCTCTAGTTTCCTCTTTGCCTACTTTATGCCTAAATGAGTCCAAATCTCAGGTCACGTTGATCTGCTTTTCTTTCTAAATACATAGGCACAAAACATGTGCTCCGACTTTTTTTTCTGGTAGGATATAGTACATATGGGGATAAGCTTTGCAGGGTGTTGATGGGGGCAGCGATAAAGAGGTCCTGTCTTAAAGGATGCATAAAATTAATAAAAATACAATAATTTAATCATTTTTATTTATAAAATAAGAAACCCTTTGAGAAAATAGTTTCATATGCCAATCACTCTTGTTCAGTCAAACCACCACATAGACAGAGATTCCCCGAAGCATCAAAACTGGGGGTAAGGGAGGGGGATAATGAAATATAAGAACATAAGCAGTGCCATATTGGATTGGACCCCTTGCCCATCTAATCCAGTACCTTGTTCTACATTGGTCAACCAACCACACAGGGAAGCCCCCTTCTTCCAGCAGAAGACCTTTAGAGGTAGGCACAATGCCACCAAGGTAATAGTCATTGATTCCCACCACCACCACGACTTCCATGAACCAGTCTAACATTTTTCAAGCCATCCAAGCAGGTAACTGGCAGCACATCATGTGGCACATACCTCTTGATACAATAACCATGATTTGGCATCCTTGTGTCAGATATTGGGAAGCAAATACATCAAGTGGCATCGTGATGTCAGCCTACAGGTGTCATTTTAATGTAATGTCAGTTTGCTATGGGTACTTTCTAGCAAGGAAAAAAAAAGTAGAATTAAAATAAAGGGGAAAGGAACCCTTCAGAAAGATTACTGAATTGGCACAAGAGGATCAGGCAGGACAGAAAGTGCTCGAATATAATATCATGAAACATTAAAATTCAGCTGTCAAGGAACTTCCACAACTGGTCTTCAATATTGTTTTTCAAACAGATTTTTTTTTTTACAAGGACATCAGCAATCAGATAACTCCTTCCCTCCAATAACCTTTTGGTTTTCAACATTTCAAAGAATATAAAGTTTCTCCCCCAACTGAGATAAGTATCATTTTTAAATCTATCATCTTTATCTACCTTAAAAACAAGACTTTTCCCTTCCAAATATTCATTCTGCAATATTGTTGTTTTTTTTAAAAAAATCACTTTTTAAAAAATGGAGAACTATATGACAGAAATCATTGGTGTATTGGTTTGATGTGCAAATTGGTTTAATTTGCATGAAGATGCATACCAAGATTTCCGGTCCCATTACTAATGAATTCTTCAAGTGAATATCACAAACAAGTACCGTTGGCATTGAACAATATTGTTGGAAAGATTTAATTCTGATTTTCCTCCATTAAGCAAATTATTACTGTGAGAACCTATCCACTCCTTTCTATTTTTTTTTAAATGATTATTTTTAACATGTGCGCACTTATAAACTACAAAAATCTCAAAGCTTTTGTAACAGATGCTAAGAGTGGTATATATACATACAAAGGTAGGAAATTGCCATGCAAACATGCATTGTAAAGATATATTATGAATATGCTACATAAATAAAAGTAGTGTGAAATAGTGTTTAATGGGTTGGACTAAACCACCGAACAAGGTTCATTTCCCAATTGAGGGGGATTGCTATGGAGATTTTTTTTAAAAAAAAATAGTGACTTGAACTGCTTGGAGGAAAAGTAGAATATATAAGGAATAAACAGTAAGCAAATGAATGAACAAGTGTTCATGTTCAAAAAAAAAATATCAGCTTAATCCTTGATATAAAGATTGTTTTCAAAAATTTGGGGATATACTTTATTTTTCAGGAAAAAGAAATGTAATCTTCATACATACACTGGATTTCAATTTTTTCTAACAGAAAACTACATATCAGTGTCTGCTTCTACTTTTTTGCCCTTGGAGAAAAGATATGTAAAACAGTCAATCAGGTTTATCCTTAAATTAGGATAGCTATAATTAAAAGTATGCTGTTTCGTGTAGAGAAAAAAATCATTTTCTGAGCTCCCACTTTCCCCCCCAAAAGGGTAGTTTGATTGGGAAGGAAATGAAAAGTGGGATTTTTTTCTCTCTGTCTCTCCTTCTTTCCTTCTTTCTCTCTATATTTTTTTATATATGCACACGGGCGTGTGTGTGTCCACACAGACAGACAAGGTGCGCATGCATAAAATTTTGTATCTTATTTGTATTAAGAGTGATTACAATGCAACCATATAATTCATTTCATGCACTCAAGATCGGTTGCAGGCCCCTAGCTGTATTTCACATATGAACTTTTCAGGTACATAGAGTGGAGCTACATTAACCTGGTTATTGGTTTTTCATGACACATTGACTCAGAAGCTAATTGTATAACCCTGGTTCACCTGACAGACAAGGATAAAAAGGCTCAGCTAAAATTCAACAGCATCAGGTTAAAAGGTAGGTGGGGGGGGGGTTGGGGGTGAAACTGATGGAAGCAGCATTGTGGCATCAAGATGCAGATTCTGATCCTTTTTGACATACGTCACCTATGTTGCTGATCACACACACACACATGTATCCCTTTTTAATGAAAATAGCAAGATCCTGTGGATAGCACGTTGTGAGAGTGTGACCCCATCTAGTGCCGATTGAACATGTGATTTTAAATATCCTTACCTAAACACAGCCAAATGATTTTCTGTGAACTTTGGGATTGTTACTGCTTTTCAGCAGCTTTAAGCACTAAGGAAGATCACCATGGAGTCTTGGAGAGGTAACATATAATCCAAATACTACTTGGTGACTTTATATTTCAGATTATTTTTTTTAGATCATGAGATCATGTTGCACATGTGCGCGCATGCAAACACACACAGAGAGAGAGAGAGAGAGAGAGAGAGAGACAGACAGACAGACAGACAGACAGACAGACAGACAGACAGACAGACAGAACTAAATACAGATGATATAGATTGATGATATCATTTTATCCATTGTCTATCCACTGCTGAATGAAGGTCTCTTCCACATGTTTCCTCTGTCTTTTATCACATACTGTCTTGGCCCATCATTGCAGTGAACAAGACAGAAAAACAAATCCAATTTAAAAAATACTGGAAATATACTTTTTTCAGGAGCCCAATTTATTCAGAGCTAAATACCAGTATTATATTTGTTGAGAGATTGCATGGGAAGCATTGAAGATATGATACAAAGCTCTGGAAACAGAAAGCAGACATGATCAAACATTTTGCAGGTGTGGGATACATGTTTCTTTAATCAAGAATTGCCAAAGGTACATGCAAGTGATGCTATGAGCTCACTAGAGCAAGTAAAGGGGAAAAAATATTTTAATTTTATTGGTGTGTTTTTTTAAAAAAACAACAACTCAGGATAATAAACTTATTGGGTTTCACCTCTGAATTTCAGAGGTGTAATTTAAGAAGCCTGTAAATTGTACAACGTGAATGAAAAAGCTTTGTCCCAACCTGTTTCAATCCCAGACTCCTCGTATCCAATAACTGCAAGTCTGTGATTCACTAACCAGGAACTTTTATTTAGATACAAGTAACAGAGGGGAAAACAAGTGGGCAACGAACGGGGCAAAAGGCGACTGGCCCGTCTGGGGTTCAAGACAGTTCTGGGGATTGGACCCGCCTGGTCTGCTTCCTTTCCACGTGGTTGATCACACACCCCTAGGTCTGGAAACTTTGGGGCATCACGACCCTCCAGATCCGTCCGCCCGGGTACGGGCATGCGCCTTGTGTTTCATCGCCTCAATTATCTGGGATCGGATCCCAGGGTGAGCTGCGGGGCCAGCGGATGGGGGGATAATACCGCCAATGACGGAAAGGGGGGGAGAAGATGGGTGGTCAGGAGGGGCAACATTGGACCGAACTAGGGGACCCGAAATACAAAAACAGAACGGTCATAAAATCGCGATCGGACGTAAGGGAGTGTAACCGGGGGGAATAGTGTCCAGGCTAATTGGTCCAAGAGGGAGAATGATCTGGGGAGCCATATGAATGGGTAAAACAGCTGGGTCAGGCTCAGGATGCACTAGATGTATCTCCCTCTGGACGATCAGGTGTCAATACAGGTGTTGGGACAAGGGTGCTCCCATCCTCCAAAGCTGTCGGCCTGACGTAAACGAGGGCACGACAAGCTTCATGGAAGTCAACTGTATACAAGATGGTAGTACTCTGATAGAGATTCCACTGAAATACTTCCAGTGTTTTCAATTCAATTATACTGTTGAATTTTATTCATTCTAGTACTTAATTAAAAATGTCTTTATTTTTGTGTGCATTCAAAATGACCAACTAGGCCCTGGCCACACCACACTCACAAACAGGAGACAGCCTGTCTGCTACCAGGCAGATCTCAACCGTTCTGGAAGCTCATGTGATGT
>JANHFR010002376.1:176464-188231 GCA_032468015.1 Mimophis mahfalensis | reverse complement strand
ATCACATGCTCAAGCCCGTCGGATTCCTCCCGCTCTGGCTCTGCCCAGTCGGAGTCCAGCCCGGCCCGAATCCAAGCAATTCTGTCCATGAGATGTTGGCTAAATTCCTCGGCACGTCCCCGTAAAGGGTCACCTGCAACCTCCCGATTAAGGAGAGAGTGAGTGACCCTGAACAGGGCGGCCTGGCAATTCTCAGCAGACGTGATGAGGGTGGAGAAGTAGTTATGCTTCGCCACCTCCATCACCGCGATATAAGATCTCGTAAAGGATCTCAACCGCAACCGGTCGGGTTCAGAACGGGTCACCCTCCAACCGCACTCTAGGCCCCGTCTCCGGCGCTTCATCTCCCGGAGCTCTTTGGAAAACCAAGGAGCCCAATGGGATCGGCAACAGGTCAGGGGCTGCAAGGGAACAACTCGGTCAAGGGCCTCGGCAGCCGCACTTTGCCATGCTTTTCAGAAACTCATTCATGTTGAATGAGTTTCTGAAAACAGGCTATTAACTACTGATGAATAGTGTAGTCTTTGAGACAAAAATTTTTTCCCCTTCTACTCAACTGTGTCCAAACTCCCGGAGACTGTCTGGACAAGTTCCTGTAGTTTTTTTTTGGCAAGGTTATTCAGAAGTTTGCTGTTGCTTTCTTCCTAGGGCTAAGAGAAAGTGACTGGCCCCAGGTAACCCAGCTGGCTTTGTCCCTTAAGGCAGGACTAGAATTCATACTGTCCCAGTTTCTAGCTTGAGATGGATTAATCCATTTAAATATTGAGTTAATCATGACTACTCAATGCACCCATATGTGATTGTGATTTCTTTTGTGTGAAAAACTCGATAAAATGGCAAACACATTCTAGAAGGAATATACAATATACAATCCAACAAGAAATCAAGACATGTATTTTAAGAGTATACAGTTAAACTATTCTCTATATAAAATGGCTAACCAAGTAAAATACAGATGGATTCATTTATAGATTGGCTAATACCGCAACACTGCTAGTAGTTACTAACATAAACGCTGTTACCTAAAACCAGCTAATTTGAGGATAGTAGGTAACTCGATTGTCCTATACATCAGTCTACATTTTTACAAGTCATTGTGGATTTTATGAGCCACAAAACTATGGGACTGGGAGCAATAGAACTAACAAGACCTGACATCAAGAAATTCAATTTGTGGAAAGAACCAGAAAAGAAATTATAAGAAGGGGAGTATTTGTAGAGCAAAACCTTAGCAGTTAACCAATGTTTCTTCGCATCCTGCTGAACTACAATTCCTTGCAGTCTTTAATGTTGTCAATGCTGAAGGGTATCCTAGTGCAAGAATATCTGAAGAGTTACAGTAAAACAGGAGATGAGAGTAGAAAGGCCATGAAGATCAAGTAAAACTAAATAAATACTATTGATTGCTTTAGTGGTTTAAGGAAGTCATTAGTTTCCTGAAAATGGTGTGTCTTGTATGTGTGTGTGTGTGCGTGAAAGAGGGAGGGAGGGAGAGAGAGAGAAACAGAAAAAGAGAAAACTTTTTCTTCCATCACTGGAATTGTAATGGAAAAGTCCATTTGCCTATATATTGAAATTGCACTTGCCTATCATTGAAACAAAGTAAGCAGTGAAATGTTTATGATAAATCCAAATCGTTTTCAAGTACAGGTCAACTTAGGAATGGTGTTCTTTCTGTCTTTAGGTAAATGGTGTCCAGCTCTATGGGAAATCCCGCCGTGAAGCTGTTTCTTTTCTGAAAGAAGTTCCCCCTCCATTTACCCTAATTTGTTGTCGCCGTTTGTTTGATGATGACACAGAATCTTTTGTGGATGAGCCTACAGCCACAATTGCTCATTCGCTAGAACCAAAGGTATTTAAAAAAAAACAAAAAACAACAACAACAAACCTATGGCATGTTTCCAAGGATTTCCCAAAGATTATTAATTGACTCTGCTACTGCTTTCGGTATTGGTTACTTTGCATTTAATTTTCATTATGAATAATGAATGTGAGTGATTCATAAGCCAGTTTGCTACTGCTCAGAATGGCATGATTTTTTAAAAGTAAAATTCTTAGCCACATTACGATGGAAAATGCTCTGCTTCATCTGCCTTTTCAATTTTCTTATTGTGGGCATGTACATTAGCATATTGCTTTCTTTTCTTTAAATGGTTCATGAAAAGTTATTATCTTTGAAACTACTAGGAGCGTAGCAATGGAAGCTTCACTGTTACCTTGTAAATGATTAAATTCTATCTTTTATTATCATATTTGGTGAAATATTGTAATACAGTACTTTTAATAAACAGTATTGGAGTGGAAAATATTGAGCAGTATTATATTACATCAGACAATGCTTAAAATTTATGATGCTTCATCCATGATAGATAACACTGGGTCTTGATATCAGGTTATTGAATAGCACTCCACAATGTAGAGCCATAGATCCAAATTTTTAGTCCTTCGAACATGTGATTTATCTGGGCAGTTTGTATCATCCATCCTGTTATTTAAAGAAGCTGAAGGAAAAACCAAAGTACAGATAGCCCTTGACTTACAACAGTTTGTTTAGTGACCGTTCAAAATTACAGTGGCACTGAATAAAGTGACTTATGGCCATTTTTCACACTTATGACCATTGCAGCATCCCCATGAAAAATTCATCAAAATTCAGATGCTTGGCAACTGGTTCATATTTATGACGGTTACAGTGTCTCAGGGTCATGTGTTCGCCTTTTGCAACCTTCTGACAAGCAAAGCTTTTGCTCTTCACATTAGCTGGTCTGGATTGAGGGAGGGGATTTTATTTTATTCTGTATGTCTGGGCGTGTTAAATTTAATCCATTTTAACTTTTATATTCTCTTTTTTAATGCCCTGTACACCGCCCTGAGTCCATTTTGGAAAAGGGCAGTAAATAAATAAATAAATAAATAAATAAATAAATAAATAAATAAAGCCAATGGAGAAGCCAGAGTCACTTAACAACTTGTTACTAACGTAACAATTGCAGTGATTCACTTAATAAATGTGGCAAGAAAAGTCGTAAAAGGGGGCAAAACTCACTTAACATATTTCTCACTTAACAACATAAATCCTGGGCTCAGTTGTGATTGCAAATCAAGGACTACCCGTAGTTACAAACTGATTTCCATATCAATTCCTGCAAAATAATCTAAGTAAAGAATATTGCAGGATTAGGTTTGAAGATGTCTGCTATATCTACTATATGCTACGTTTGAATATTTTGAGCACCTAAGTTAGAATTCGGAGCAGGACAAGTGATAAACTTTGGGGCAGATAATTTCCAGATGTTTAAGAGGCTACTTCTAGAAGGAATATCAACCATCTTCTATTCCAGCTGTGGGCATTGTATTCATGTATTCCATCAAAACTAATATATATATAAAAACCCAGATGAAGAGCCCCAACCAATCAGGATGAAGAAAAAACCATTTAAGCAGAGCACACTGCCAGCCCCAAATTTAAAACAGAAATGGCTGCGAAAGCTGAACACACATGAACAATATTAACCTGATGATGGCAAATGAGATTTTGCTGAAATGTTGCTACAACTTTAAAAGCACAACTATGAAGATGTGGGTAATACCCGAACAAAGCACAATGCCAGACAGACAGACAGACAGACAGACAGATAGATATAGTTTAGTACAATAGTGATTAACTTCTCTTTTTCAGTGTTCCCAAGTGGGAGCTTTTTAAAATGTAACGTTTTTGAACTACAAGTTCCAAAACGTGATGGTGCTAAGTATCTTCTTCTGAGTTCTAAACTTGTCCTTGTAGTTTAGAAAGCATATCTTCATGCAGAAATATTCTGTGCTCCTGACTTTGCTACTTTTAATGTAATTGGAAATTCCTGGTGGCTTATCTAGGCAGGTAGCTAGAAACATCATTGTACTAATGATACCAAGTATGTAAATCAATGAAAGGACATGCTGACAGTGTACATCCCATTCATCATTCTACAGTTTAATAAAGGAGCAAAAGTTTTGAATTATACCTAATCTCTGAATTCTCCATTAGCTGATTGCTTCCATCTTGTGAGCAAAGAAATTGATGGTACCTGGAAGATTATAGTTTTAGCTATTAAACTTTCTAGACATCCCAGATATTGATTTTTTTTTTACTATTTCCATTGTAAAATAAATATGTTCTTTGGGTATTCCTTAGGTTTCCTAATTTATGTAGCATATCAGTTAAAAAAAGAAAACCATTTTAACTAACAAAAAGATAATGTCAATTTCTGTTGTTAATCATTTTCAAACTATCAACTGAGGATGCATTCCACACATCCTTTCATCTTTGCACAAAAACACCTCATGTTATGACTGAATATCGGTTGCAAATAGTTTTCCCTTTCAGACTAAATAGATCTAGCTGTTATTTTTTTCATTCTTGCCCAAAAAAGACTTTTGTGTAAATTACAATCAAATTAAAATATAGTCATTGATAAAATATTTTGTACAGAATATGAATTCAACTAGAAGCATTAGAAAGCCATTTTGTGAAATGGATAACCATATAAATTGAATGAAATAAAAACATTCTTAATTTTGATTCTAACTTATTTGCACTTGGTACTTATTCCTTACACCCTAAGACAGTGGTCGGCAAACCACTGCTCGCGGCCTTTGTGTGGCTCCCTGACCCATTACTGGCACGCCCACCCCGAGGGTCAGGCTCAGAGAAAGCCAGAATGCCCTCTCCAAAGATGCTTGCCCATCAGCTGGTTTCTCACTCCCTCTGTCTCTCTCTGTGCATTTATCTCTCTCTTGAGCGCATGCTCTGCCTCTACGCCTCTTCTCTCTCTTGGAAAGCCAAGGCTGGGCCAAGCCAGCAAGCTCTGCTCATGGCTCTTTGTTGCTCCTTTTCTTTCTTCATTTTGGAACTCCAAGCTGGCTGCCACGGAGGCTTCCCTCCTTCCACCCCTCTTCTTGCAATCCGCTGGCCAGCTGTGGTGGGGCCAGGAGGGTGCGCATGCATGGGGAGACCTTCCTCAAGTGAGCTGCCATGTGTGCACCTTTGCTGTGCTTTGGCTGAGCCCAGCCGCTCGCTTTTGAGGAAGGTCTCCCCGCATGTGCACATCCTCCCAGCCCCACCACAGCTGGCCAGGGGGTTGCAAGAGGGGGAAGAGGAGGGAAGCCTCCCTGGTAGCTCCCGCTTGTTCCTCAGCCAGCTCAGAGTTCCAAAATGAAAGGAAAGGAATAGTGAAAAGCCACGAGCAGAGCTTACTGGCTCTTGGCCAGTGGTGGGATTCAAAAAATCTGGTAAATGCCTCCTTCTCCACCTGCAGCCCACACTGAATGACAGAGCGATGAGAAAGCTGGCTTGGCTTGCCCGGCTTGTGCGTGTGCAGAAGTGCAGCTTTTGGAGCCCAGGAATGTTTTCTGGGCTCCTGAAGCCGTGTGCTGCATGCACACAAGCAGGGCAAGCCAAGCCGAATTTCTCATAATGATGGAGCTATGAGAAAGCCGGCTTGGCTTGCCCGGCTTGTGTATGCGCACGTGCAGGCACGCGGCTTCTGAAGCGCGTTCCCTCAGCTTCAAAAGTGGAGCTCTGCTGATTCATGCAGCTGCTAGTTCTGGCACGCAAATCAGCAGAGCTGAAAAAAAAGGGAAGGGCGAGGACGGGGCAGGTGGGCGGGGCCAGACTTGGCCCTTTTCGAGAGAGAGAGAAGAGACATAGAGGCAGAGCCCGTGCACGAGAGAGAAACACACACAGACAGAGAGACACCCACATACACATGGGGAAAGAAAGGGAGAAGGGGAGAGATCAGAGAGGAGGGAAAGTGGGATAGAGACAGATACAGAGATGGAGGGGAGAAAGGGAGATACAGAGAGGATTGAACTGGCCAGGCCCACTTAGGGGTGACTGGGTGGGAGTGTCATCGAGTTGGCCACACCCACCCAGGTTTTGTGACCCCCAGAGTTTTCTGTGGGAAACAAACCCAAGTGGCTCTTTGAGTGAAAAAGTTTGCCGACCCCTACCTTAAGACTTTCTACTTATACTTGTAAGTATAAGTTTTATACTTATAAAAATTATGAAAAAATGACCACTAGGTAATTTTATGAAATCATTGGGCAACCCTGTCGCATTGGGGCATGTTTCTTTACCTAAACAGAGAAACACAATGACCAAGGGCAGGCAAAAAAAAAAAAAAAAAAGGAAGAAGAAGAAAACAGTGGACATAGGAGCAACTTCCAACTTCCTATTAGCTTTCCCACTGAGTTTCTTTGTGGAAATTTGGCAGGGAGCATCAGAAATCCCTTCCCTTCCCTTCCCTTCCCTTCTATTTTTTCCCCATCCCATCCCATCCTGCAGATAAGTGGCTGCTGCTCAATGAGGGAGGGAGGAAGGGATTGTGAGTCTGGCTGGGAAATAGCTACAGAATGTTGGAAATAAAGATCATGTGATTGCAGCTGAAGCCCAACAGACAGTAGCAACAAAGCAGCAACAGCTTCCCCAAATTTCATTCCCTCATGAGTCCCAAAGTTAACTTGGTTCAAAAACTGTTGTCCCACATTGCACCATTTCACCCAGGTAAAAGATTACGACAGATAGAGTTTTAGTAGTATGTCGATGGAAACTCCAATCTAAATGATCTTTTTGCTTTATAGATACTAGATACATTTTACCAGTAGAAAAAGCATGTTCTGTTTTTCTTAGGTGAAGTTTGAAAATCCAGTGGAACAGCAGGAAGATGAAGATGTGGAACTAGCACTATGGTCTTCTGAAGTCCAAGACATTGTCCTTGTTAAAGATGCAAAAATAGGTTTAGGATTCAGCATTTTAGACTACCAGGTATGCTTCCATCCTTAACAAGCAAATGTATGCCAACTAAACATACTAGATAGAAATTAATGGTTGTGTTACATTAGATTTAGGGCAGGCATCCTTTAGTTCTTCTGCACATTCCGTCCCATTCTGTTTCTAAAGCTGTTCCATCAGTTTCAACTCTCCAGATCTGGTTTTAGTTACTATGGTGGGATAAGTAGAAAAAAAAGGAGTTTCTCTTTATGGAAGTGGATTTTTGTTTATGTGATACTGTTCTGTGTTCATTATGTTTTGGCAACATTCCTTGATTTTTATTTATTTGTTGGATCCATAAACAAATCTTCATGATGCACATGACTTGCAATGGTTACATGTTACTGACATCATCTTTGTATATTATCAAGCAGCAGAACTGCCATACTGGGTTAAAAGCTTTGTTCTTAAGTTTAAAATGTTGGTTTCATGTGTATACACTATGTACAGTATGTGGAACCATTTTATACTTAAAACAGTATTTGTTTAATAATAGTTTGGTAGTACAGTGTAATGTTGTTGGAAAAATCAGAAAGAATATTAGCTAACTTCATGTCTTTCATTTTGTAAACATTAATGCCAAGGATGTGACGTAGATAAGGTGATCTTGAGATTCTCAGATAGAAAAGAAATGATTTGAAATTTTAACACTGTAAAAATATAGACAGCTCAGAAGTATAGCCCTATATGGAGAGTTGAAATGTCATGAAAAGAAAAGCTCCAAATAAGCAGAAGTTAAAGAATTATACAAAAATATAAAACCAAAAGGGCTTCTTTTAAACATGTTAAAAACAGCAGTCAAGAAAAAGTATCAATATACTGTAGCTGGTGGTAAAATACTAAGAGAAAAGGAAGAGTATTTGACTTATATTTCGATTTAGACTTCTGGAATAAAAAAACTATTCAAAGCAAGAAGTCATGAAAAAGTTGGATGGACAGAATTGAAGCTTGTGACTAATAGAAAGATGGTCAGAAAATACACAATTTCTTTGAATTAGTTCAATTCTCCAGAACCAGATGAATTGAACCTTGGGATCTAATGGTTCTGACTCAAATGTTGAAAAACCCTAGGGAGGAAAATCACTAGAAGAGAACAAATACTATCCCTGTCTTCAAAAAGGGTAAGAGGATAACCCAGCAAACTATAGACCAGGTAATCTGAGATTAATATTGGAGACATTTAGAGCAGAGCATAAAAAGAAGTATGTAAGAAACTGGAAAAACAACATAGTAAATTACTGGAATGTGTCAAATATAAATCTTGCCAGATTAACCTAATCTCGTTTTTTGACTGGGTAGCTATTTTAATAGTTTGAGGGAATGTTAAATACACAATATATGTTGATTTAGCAAAGTGTTTGACAGCATATGTCATAATAATACCAATTACCTAGATGTGATTATTCCTTTTTATTGGATGTGGTTAGAAGGGCCTCTGTTTTGAGTGGTTTAATTTGGATTCCTGTACTAAGCAGGAGATTGGACTTAATGATCTAAATGGATTTTTTGGTGTTATGGTTTTCAGATTTTATATCAAAATTCTGAAATTTCAAATACCATTTTTTCATGAAATTTACAGCGTCCATTGTAAATGGAATGGGATTCCAGAAGAAATCTATTTCTACCAAATTTCATGCTGAAATTGGGGGAAGAAAGAACACAATGTTAATACAGTAAACCATTATCCCTTTTCTTTTTTAATAATAGAAGGATTTGTCTCAAATCTTTTATTGTTAATGTATATGTTCTTCACATCACCTATAAAATCTGTATTTACTTGCTAAAATTAGCGTAGTACAGTACCTTTCTAGCTGTGCATAGAAAATTGTTAGAAAAATGTAGAAGAATCATAAATTTTTCCCTTTTTTGCAATCTCCTTTGCAGTTATCATATAAATGATAATATTCTGTTCCATTCCATTCCATTCCATTCCACTCCACTCCACTCCATTCCACTCTAATGATAATATTTTTTCAACCCAAAGCCATTTATTGTCTTGTTTATTTCACTAATTATTTGGGTTTCTCAAGATTTGAGGATGGACCTCTACTGAGCTGTTAGAAGCCAAAAGATCTTGCATGCCAGTTTGGTGCTCTGCATTACAACTCCCTAAATGAGTATGAATTCTTTAGAAACCTATTCTATTTTGAAACTAAATTTATATCAGATTTGAATGCATAACTTCAGCGCCGTATGTGACCGAGAAACGGCAACCAGAATGGGCCTAGGAAGATAAGCGCAAGTTGAAGGAACAAATGTTGCTGCCCTTCTAATGTTCTCTCCAAATTCACACCTTAATTTTCAGATCTGTAAACAAACAGCTGTTTAATTTCACAGAAAAAAAAAATGTAAAGCAGCAGTATAAGGGAAAACATACCTTTCAATTTGATATGCTCCATCTGGAATTCTTGTAGAATAACATCCCTTTTCTCCCTCTCTCTCCTGCTGCTTCATTTTTTTCGCTTGCTGAAACATATGGGTAGTTTCAGACTGTTTCTAGTATATTATGTGTTCAACACTGTGATGGTTCAGTGAGCAAACAGTAAAAATAATCATGGTTACACAAAGTGTTGGAAAGTTTATTTTTGCTGTTGCATAGATGACCTGATTTATGACAAGAAAAAGCTTCCTTGGGTGGCTTGAAGAGGCCTAGGGCCGGGTGGAGTGTAATTGGAAGAAGGATGAAAACCCTTGCAAAACAAAAGAACAATAGAAATCTTTGGAGCCAAAAGGTAGTGCGGAATGAGGTTTTACAGAGACATGAAATGGAAGTTTGACATAATCTTCTGAAAACAGAATCAAAATGACAGAATAATGGGATTGGAAGGGACCCTGGAGGTTTTCTAGTCCAATCCCTGCTCAGGCAAGATACCGTATACTATTTCAGACAAATGGTTGTCCTGTCTTTTCTTAACATCTTCCAATGTTGGAACATCCGCAACTTCTGGAGGCAAGTCATTCCACTGATTAATTGTTCTAACTGTCACAGAATTTCTCCTTAGTTCTAGGATGGTTCTGTCCTTGATTAGTTTCCATCCATTGCTTCTTGTCCTGCCTTCAGGTGCTTTGGAAAATAGGTGGATCCCCCTCTTCTTTGTGGCAGCCCCTCAAATATTGGTACACTGCTATCATGTCCCTCCTAGTCCTTCTTTTCATTAAACTAGGCATACCCAATTCCAACAACCATTCTTTATATGTTTTAGCTCCAGTAAAAATACAATTTCAGGAAGTGGCTGATTAAATGCTCAAGAGGAACATGAAGAGAAGACCTTCAGAGTATAAGATGCATTTTTCCACCCCCAAAAGTGAGTGGAAATGTATGTGCGTCTTATACAGTGAATGTTGCCAAAGCCCTGCTCACCCACCAGTCTCCGGCCTTTGGCCTCTGCCTCACAGTAATTTGCCTCTTGCAGCAAATAGTCTGCTTCCACTTCAGTACAGCCTGATTTAGCAAGAGCAGCTGATTGTCGGTTGTATCGGCCTCCTGTACATCAGCTCTTTCAGGTGTGCCCCTTTTTTGGCCTCCCCGTGCCCCATTTTCTACCTGTCCCAATCTCTGCCACCTAAGCAACATAAATTCTGGGCTCAATTGCTCATAAATCAAGGATTACCTGCATTCTGAGGTGTCCTCTCTTGCTGCCCTCATAACTTTTGCCATTGGGATAACTCAAGAAAATATGCTGCCAGGAGCAATATTGTTAAGTCCTAATAAAATAGGGAGACAAGCACTTAAAAGACCACCACCACCACCCCCCAAAAAATCACAACTGCTTTAGAGTACCTTTCCTGAAATTTTATAAGAGAAGACCTTCTCTTAGATCTTTTTTGTAGAGTAAATTGTTTTCCCTCCGAATAGTAGTGTTTGAGGCTTTGAAACAACCAAATCAGATTTAGTCAACATGCATATTTTAGGCTTCCCTATGAAATGAAATAGAGAATCACATAACTGATAGAAGAGAATATCTGTAGCTCAGGATTGAACTGTGGGCCCTCTGCATTCTCTGAACTTGGTTGTTTTCTTGTGGACATTTCATTACATAACTAGATAATCAGTGCATCAGCATTAGCACTGACGATGTTACCTAGTTTGTTGATGAAACATCTTCAAGAAAACAACCAAGCTCAGAAAACATAAAGGACCTAACAATCACACATATCATTGGCAGCTGAAGCTACGTAGACTTGATTTTGCCTAGTTCTTGGAGACCAGGAACTTTGGACGTTGGAAAACAGAATGGGAAAAGGCAATGGGAAACCATTTTGGGTACAGTTCTCAAGACAACTGCATGGATATTCCGTTTTCCCTAGGGTGATTAGCAATTGACCTCAACTCAAGGCTGATTTTATTTTTAATAAATAATTTTCTAAAGTTTATATAAACTGAGTTTAGAATCATAAGGATGAATAATGCCAATGAACATTATAGGCAAAATTAATGATTCAACAACAGTAATTCACTTTTCTGTAATGGAGAATGTGGAAACACAGAATGATATATTTTGCCAATCTTGTTGATAAATGTGTTATTTTTTTAAAAAAAAGAAGTTCTAAAAACAGTAAATGTGGGAGAGACGTTGGAGTCCTAGTGGACGATCAGTTGAACATGATCCAGCAATGTGCAGTAGCAACCAAAACAGTTAATACAATCCTGGGTTGTACGAACAGAGGCATAGCATCAAGATCACATGAAGTATTGCTGCCACTTTACAAAACTCTATTCAGGCTTCACCTAGAATATTGCAACCAATTTTGGTCACGGTACTACAAAAAAAAGATGTTTAGACTTTGGAAAAGTTCAGAGAAGAGCAACTGAGATGATCAAAGCCCTGGGGACAAACCATATGAAAAACGGCTGCAGATTTGGGGTCTGGCTAGTCTAAAGAAAGGGATGCAGTGGCTCAGTGGCTAAGACGCTGAGCTTGTCGATCAGAAAGGTCGGCAGTTCAGTGGTTCGAATCC
>JANHFR010002376.1:66090-77205 GCA_032468015.1 Mimophis mahfalensis | reverse complement strand
TCCTCTTCCAGCCATGTTAGCTCAGGAATGCTGGGAGTTGAAGTCCACAAGTCATAAAAGAGCCAAGTTTGCCTACCGCTGCCATAGGTCCCAACATTTATAATGTTCCGACTCTTTTTGATTTCTAACTAACTTTGTCAAGCGATCTGCTTCTGCGCATTCTGTAATTTTCCAAATTATTCTTCCCTCGAACGGTAGTGTTTTATTTTTCCATTCTTGCGCGAACACCATCCTAGCCGCTGTCATAATAGATACCATTTTTCCTTATTTATCTTATTGGGTTTTATCCCTAATAAGAAAATCTTTGGTTTCAAATCAATTTCCTGCCCAGTAATTTCCATTATCCCTGTCTGAATCTTAGACCAATATCTCCCTACCTTGGGGCATGTCCACCACGAATGATAGTATGTCCCATTACTATTCCCACACTTCCAACATTTGGGGAAGTATACAGTCTTGAGAGAGATATCGTGAAACAAGAACATTGAGACAAATTCTGCCCTCCTATTTATAGCTTTCAGTTAACTGTCATTCTCTTTTACCGTTATGCCTTAGAATTCTCATGTCTATTTTTCAAACGTTCACTCTGCCTTCTCTCTGACATCATCCACATGCATCAACATGGGCAATGATGCCATATCTCAGGTTTCCTTACCAGTTTTCCTTCGCTATCTGCCAGACCCTCCCCTCTGATTGTTCTTATCTATTTCTCATTTCTCTTTCTTCTTTGAGACATTCTATTCTATTTATCTCTATTGTTTTCCAAAGAAGCCTATGGAGAGAAGGTTTTGGGAGTGATCCTGACAGCAGGAGACCCTTATATCATTTCAGAAAAATAGTTGTCCCATCTCTTCTTAAAAACCTGCAATGGTGGAGCACCCACAACTTCTGAAGGCAGACTGTTTCTAGGCTGAATCTCTCCTTGATTAGTTTCCGTCCATTTCTTCTTGTCCTTCAGGTGCTTTGGAGAATAGGTTGACCCCCTCTTATCTGTGGCAGCCCCTTAGATACTGGAACACAGCTATCATGTCACCCATAGTCCTTCTCTTCATTAGACTAGACATTAATATACATATACATTTCTTAACTGACAAACATACAAATAACACCATACTGTCAATCCTTCCAGGGAAGCCAACAGCTGCTGAAATTTTGTAACTTCTTTGTGAGTATAGATGCTTTTTTTATTGATTGTGATAGTCACACGCTACAGTGGAACCCCTGTTCATGAACACCCCTGTTCACAACCCAATCGGTTCATGACCAAAAAAGCCAGTTCAGTTTTGAATTGATTCACAATTCAGAATTCGTTCCCAAAATCTTTTCCCCTTTTGCGCATGCACAGATTGTGTGTGCGTGCACAGACACTGTTGCTTCGGAATGCAACCAAATTGGTTCATTACCGAAGTCAGGGAATGGATTGCGGTCACAAACTGTGGTTCTAATGAACTTTTTTATTTAGAAAGGCTAGGCCACACGGCTTGGAATTACCTGCCTCAGACACAAAATTAAAATTAGGAAATACAACTAAAGAACAGATTGTTTAGAGCACTTTTCGTACTCCCTTTCGAGGGATTTTGTTCAGAGTTGTACAAAATGTACTAACAGACAAAAGTGATAAATTTTAAAATGGACTGGTCATTAAGTGAAATAGTTGCTAATTGAAATTGTGATGGTGCTTATAACCTTATTCCAGTTTTCCTTTGCCTTACAGACCTGCAAAGGTTGTAAAATCTAGGACTGGTTGCAAAGTTACTTATTTATCATTGTAGTAAATTCGAACAAATTTTAAACAGGGCTTACATGCACTTGTTCAGTAGGTTACATAACAACCTGGTATACCTAATCATTAGTTTCTTGAAAATATACACAGTCTTTCAGCTTCTGCATTTATCAATATAATATAAAGTTCCATTCTTATGTATCATTTATAATGGGTGTAGGTTTGCTCTTTTGATTTTTTCTATGTTTTTTTTGTGTGTGCATTGTGTTTTTTTCCTTTTTACATACATTTTATAGACGTATTTGCCATTTTAATATTTATAATGTAGTAATAATATTTTAAATTATAGATGTAAAATGTAGATGTAAAAGTAAGAATGTATCTTACTTTTCACAGTAACACTAGGTTCTCTGAAGGTAAATACAAAGTTTTGTTTTCCATATCAGTTAACTAAATGTAGACACCGAAAAAGAACACTTGCACAAATTTAAAATTACTTCATCATAATATGCTTCTGTTATCAAACACACACTCAATTCAATTGATTTGTGATGATATCAAACCATATGACAATTGTTTCACTTTATAATGGTTCCCCATTAGTTTCCAGCACAGCTGTCCATTGAGGGGAGAGTTTAAAAAATCAAGTTGAGGTTCATGGTTATGGGTTCAAAACTGCATCTTTTTTTTTACATGTTTTTAGGTATTTCATTCTTGGCCTTTTTGACTTCCTGGATATCCCTAGTTTTTAACACAGTGGATACACAATACAGAAAATGCATAATGTTTTGTGGGTGTATTTGCATGTCTGTGTGTCAATAAAGATATATAGATATATATTTAATATTCTCATTCTACTAAAATGTCAATAGGTGGAGCAGTTGACAATATTTTGTATTCCGTTCATGTTAAGAACATACATTTTTAAAAAATCATCTGTTGAATATGAATAATATACACATGCTTTTTTTTCTTTTCCTTTTTTAAAAAATGTCTTTTCTAGAAGAGTATTTGCTTGGCAAGTCTGCAAGCCACCCAGAGTTATTTGCCTAAGATGGGGGGGCTAGATAAATTTCCTAAATTTAAAATACAAAGAAGGCACCTATATGTCAAACTGAATTAGAATATTTACTTCTCTGACTCTGGAAGAATGGGAAGCTGTATTTTAAATCTGTTTCAATGCTAAATAATAGTAAGGCATATGTAATTTAGATTCCATTTCATTATTTTTCTCCAAATTCCTCAGTCAAAGACTGTGGTGTTCTCAAGTAGAAATACCACTCTTAAATTTGAATGGATGGAAAGTAGAAGAGCAACTCTTGGTTAAAGATAGGGAGTATATCTCTGAATGAAAAAAAGTGGGACAGTTAAGGTGGGCCATGCTAATCTGGGAAACTTGGTGGGCATCCACAGTGGTAGTTTGGAATTGACACATGCAACATGATGCCATAATTCAGATGACACATGTCACATACTTCCCTCCGATACCAGCACAAATAGCTCCTTAGCATCTCAAAAGAGGATGGAAAGGGATAGACCAGTGGTGGCGAAACTTTTTTGGCTTTCATGTCAGAGGGGCCTATGTGCGCGCATGTGCACGCTCACACATGCTGGCACCCATCAAGCAGTGTGTGCATGACCCCCCCCATGCATGTGCATGTGACCCCCTGTGCTCCCTCCACCCTCTATGCATGTATGCACAATTCCCCTGGCCCACCTGCACATGCGCAGATATGGCAAAGTTGAAGAACAGCTGATTGGCGCTACCATGCCAAACAGCTGAGCTTCAGAACAAGGTACTTAAGTTTGGCATAGATCAGGGGTGGGCCAAGCCCACTTGAAGGATACCACACGTGCCCAGGGAGAGGACTGTGCATGCCATGTCCAACACATGTGGCATAGGTTCGTCACCACGGGGATAAACTCTTTCCTGAAGGAATGGGCAAGTAAGATTCATGAGACTAAGAAAAAATAATTTGGGAACCATTTTTTCTAAGTATTTTTGACTGTTAGGAATATGCATGATCAAAGCATGCATATTTCAACCCTCTATTCATCTTGCAGTATTCTGTGTCACAAGTAGTCCTCGGCTTACCTTGTTTAATGACTGTTCAAAGTTGCAATGGTATTGAAAAAGGGGACTTCTGTCTGTTTTTCACACTTAGGACCATTGTAGCATTCTCACAGTCACATGATCAAAATATGGGTAAAATGCAACTGGCATGTATTTATGACAGTTGCACTGTCCCAGGGTCATCTGATCACTATTTGTAATCTTCCCAGCTGTCTTCCAATAAGAAAATCAATGGGGGAAGGCAGATTCACTTGACAACTGCAGTAATTCACTTAACAACTGTGGTAAGAAAAAGTCATAAAATAGAGCACAACTCAATAACTGCCTTGCTTAGCAATGAAAATGTTGGCCTCAAATGTGGTCGTAAGTCAAGGACTGCCTGCATTCTGAACAATAGTATGTTGTTCACTTGCTCAATGAATGCTAAGCACTAATCCAGAAGTCCTCTCTCTCCAAGTTGATCCAAGAGTCTCCTCTCTTTATTCTATGTAGAAAGCTTAATGGATGAGCTATTCAATTTAGTATTTGATGGCCATTACAGAGAAAGACTTGAATGACTCTTACCTTGGCCCCTAAGCAACTTGCCACTATAGGTTCCTCATTCTGGTGATTGGTTGGGTGTGTGTAATGTCTGTGCATGTATATGAAGGAATTTATAATTATACATGAAACTACAATATGTGTAGTTTGAAGTACCTCCTCTTTCCAAGGTTTAACTCTTAGAGATGCTGAATTTGCAAACAAACAACTGTCAGCTAGCAATAACTCAAGCCTTAATTTTCTCTCTGGTTGCACATAAGCTTTGGAATATAGTCCTCTGAAAAAAGGTAACCATGGGTTTCTCTGGTGCCAGTTAACACGTTAACTATTACACAATGCTGGCTCCCATCATGCCATCTTTCATTAGATACATTCTATTTTGCCTTTTATTATATAGTCTAGATCAGGAGTGTCCAGCCTTGGCAATTTTAAAATTTGTGGATTTCAACTCCCAGAATTCCCAAGCCAGCAGTCAAAGTCCACAGGTCTTAAAATTGCCAAGGTTGGACACCCCTGGTTTTTAGATGATGACAGCAGAAGACACAAATATATATATAAAATATCCAATTAACCAAATGCACCTCTCCATTAAAAACGAGTATGCATTTGGTTTTATAGATGACAGAAACCAAGTAAATTAAAAGATCACATTTTAGTAGTCACTTTCAAATAGGACATAGGGAATTTTTTTAAATATGTATGTCTTTTTATACTATTGTGCTTATTCACATGTAGTTACAAATAGTAAATGTCATCCGGGATATGCAAATATCATTTTCATCTTTTCCACTGGACTTTCCAAAGTTTGAAAGTGACTATTTTCATGATTATGAGGACACCATAAATCACCATATAACCTTAGTGTGCATCATATATATTTAAACAGATAAAAATTAAGAATTGGTTCATATTTTCAGGAGAAGATGAAGCTAACTGCAATATTCAATAACTTCTTTGACATGTATGTGAAGTATAATTTTCAGCAAAAGTTATTTTACAGTTTGTATCTAGTTATAATGAATTTGAGGAATGGGAATATAAATCTCTCCTGGTTTTGACAGAGAGCTGATTTGAGCCAGAACAAGCTAGACTGCATCAGATGGACCATGTTTTGATTCAGTCAATGGTAGTTTCCCTAACTATAAGATTTTGCACCACATGGTTATCCAGTCTTATATGCTTTGCAAATATATGCAACTTACTTTCAGTGAAAAGCTGGGTTGTCCACAATCTCCAGAGCAAGTTCTTGGCAAAATGTAGTCTTCAAGTAGGATAGCACTAATGGCTTTCTTATCCTTTACTTCTATCAAGAAAGGGTCTCCTTTGATCCAAGACATTGTGCTAGGTTTATCTGAGTGCTCCACATGTAGCACTCAGTGCTCCACCTGTAGGACTATCTGGTGAAAGCCCATTCCCATGAGCAAATTACCATCATATGTTAGCTTCCAAAGTGTGCATGTGTGAACCAGCTTTCATCTTCGTAATAGCTTGAAGGTTAATCAATCTATATCATTGATCATGTACAAGAAAGTGAGTCAAATTAAAAACCAAATTTCTTAAAACCAAAGACTCCACACCAATATTTCTCAACCTTTGCCACTTGAAGATGTGTGAACTTCAACTCCCAGAATTTCCCAGCCTGATGAAGTTGGGGAATTCTGGAAGTTGAAGTCCAGACATCTTCAAGGAGTCAAGGTTAAGAAACACTGCTTCATACCATTCTGTTAAAATTAACTATGACCACACCAAAAAAAAAGTTGCTTGAATATTACAGCTGCTGAAGACATGTGGAAAATTGCTCAAAGTCTCCTATCATTTTGCTGTTGTATCTTGAGAAGAAAGAATGCTGCCTTCTGTTTTAAAATACACAGGGAAGAGTGAGGCCCGCTACTTTGTTTATTTTTAAATCAGAGGGCCTCTCGGTTCTTTTTTTTTTTTTTCCTTTTCCTTTCTTTCTTGGAGGTTTTGAGTCAAAGAGACCGCACATTAAGCCTTGGATTGGATGCTTGCATTCTTCACATATCTTAGAGCTTATATCATGACAGCTTGCTGGAGGAATCTGTCCTCAACAATTTTAAATAGGTTGTCTGTGCTTTTACTATACCTCTTTTAGGTACACAAATGATGCAGCTTTGCTTGTTTCAAAACTAGTCTTTTAACCACCGGGCTGCTTCTAATAAAAGCTTCAATACTCAGATAAAGCTGTTCAACTAAAAAATGAATCTGTTTTGCATCACATATAAACTGTACAACTGTAAACTATAGCTTTATGCCCTGCTGTATAGACAACCCAACTTATGAACAATAGGACAAGAGAAAAAAAGTTGCTTTCAAATATTATCTTGTAAACCAGTAGTTCTCAACCTTCCTAATGCAATTTAATACAGTTCCTCATTTTGTGGTGACCCCCTAACCATAAAATTATTTTCACATACACCTGTATTTGTATTGAAATATGTGTTTTCTGATGGTCTTAGGCGACCCCTGTGAAAGGGTTGTTCGACCCCCACAGGGGTCCCGACCCACAGGTTGAGAACCACTGTTGTAAACAGACTTCTAATCGATGCTCACTTTTGTGTCATTTCCTAAAAACACTTTATATGCATGTATATATAATTACATGCATATATTTAATTATACACATAGCAGTTTAATCTGCAACTCTCCTGTGGGATTTACCTTTTTAAATAGAATTAACATGATTGTTGCTATTGTTTAACCTTTACTTTGAAGTGAAGGTTGAAGTAACGATTCCAAAGGTGAAATTTAATATAGTGATTAAGAAATAAATAAAAAATCTGTATTTTTTTAAAGTGGCCATTAAGAAAAACATCCAAGCAGACCTCCTCTTTGTTCTTCATTTCTCCTTATTTTTTATTTTTATATTATGCCTTAAACTTCTGCATTTATTAATTCTGTTTTAATTTTTATATTGTGTGATTTTAATTTTGCCCTGTAAACTGCCCTGAGTCTCTTGGGAGAAGGGCGGTATAAAAATTTAAAAAATAAAATAATAAAATAAAATAAAATAAAATAAAATAAAATAAAATAAAATAAAATAAAATATTACTCATTTCCATTTAAATTGTTTAAATTTAAATTATTGTCTAAAATGTTTTTTCCTCTTTCTCAAAAACATTAATCGAAATGTTTTCATTTGTCTTGCTGTGTAATACGTTGTATATAATTGGAACATTTCTGCTTGAATTTGCTTGGACTTTTATTATGAATATTTACAGTTGATTTTTCCATTGCTGTATATTCTCCAGTTTTGATCTTGTACTGTCAGCAAGATTTTTCAGCTTTTTCAGTTTGTCCGATCAATTTTTGCCACTGTCAGCATATATCTTAACAAGTTCTGGTGCTTTTCATTTCTGCTCCCTGAGGTCATGCCTCACAAAAATATTTCTGATTTCAATTGGTATTTAATTCTCAAAATTTTATGGATATTTTGATATATTCCTTTCCGGAGGACTTTGAAGTCTTTTTTCAATAATCATCAAATGTAAAGAGAGATATTTTTTTTAATCACTAAATGATTGAGTCATATAAGTACCAGTGCAGTGATAATAGTAGTCAAAATGTTAGACTTGTATCCAGTTTCAAGTCCTGTTAATGATGGAATCAACTTGGTTATTTGGAGCCAGTAACTCTCAAAACATCCTACTTTGCCGGATGAGATTATGGGGATACAGTTAGATGAGATATAAATGGATGCAATGAATTTTAAAAAACCCTGTAATGTACTTAGTTTAGTCGTAGTGATAATTGTACAACAGTACATTTATGTACTGTTACAGCTTTGTAGGAATTTAAAACAGTGCTCTTAAAAAAAACTGCTAGCAATTTATTTAATTAATTAACCAGGAAGATTTAAATGGTCCCCTTCTATAAACCTTTCTAAAAGAAGTGAGTTTTTAAAAAGAAAACAAGGAAAAAACACAACTTTAAAAACAGTTAGTAGAGAACAGTGTCTAGTTCAGCTATCGTTATTTGTTTTTTTGAAGGCAGTAATGGCCACCCAAGTTTTTGTTTTTCTCAGCATGGATTAAGTATGTTCCGGAACCTTCCCTTGAACTACTCGGCGGCTGGCAACATACACCAAGAAGAACAGGGAGAGTTCCTTTGAGTTTTTAGTGAAAAGGAGGTGTTTATCAGTGGAAAGTAGGTGGAAGAAGTAAAACTGTGGAAAAGCAATGTAAACAGTCTCAATGTATAATTTCAGTCCAGATATACATCTATGGCCAAGGAATGCTGCAGCTTTTTATAACAGTTAGTCAAAACTTCAGCATATTTTGCCCAGATCTTCCATTCTAATGGCAGCAGCTGTTCAAATGGATAAACATCTTATATATTCAACATCCTTGAAATAGCTGTTACTGCCCTCTTATGTTTTGTCCGACACTCAATCATTTTGTCAATGTGTGTGGGGTGTGATTCTTCCTAGCTGATGGTGGTTCCAATTTTTTAAAGTCCAACTAATGTTTGCATGTCTATTCTTCATTTGTCTATATTTGGATTTGTTCAATTAATGAAAGAATAATATCTTATTCCATGCAAGAAATCTGAGGCCAGGAATCCCATCCTGCTTCCTCTTCCTTCTCTCCCTCTGAACATCTCCAGCTTTGACTCACTTCAAAGTTGAGAAACTTCTGGTTTAGAAATGTTGAAAAAGTAGAATGTTTGAAGCAGGTTTGAAGAGACTCTTGGACTCCCCCAGACACTAATAAGCCTTCAAGCTGATGCAAAGTCTACACCAGGCCAAAAGGTTTGTAGAAGTAGTCCTCCCCAGCTGAGTGCAAAATTTCCATTGTGAATCAAGGCAGTTGTTAAGTGAGTTTGACCCTATTTTGTGACCTTTTTGTCACGGTTGTTAAATGGGTCACTGCAGTTGTCAAGTGAATCATGTGGCCATTAAACAAAACTGACTCCCCCCACCATTGACTTTGCTTGTCGGAAGCCAGCTGGGAAGGTTAAAAATGTGATCACAAGATCCCAGGACAGTGCAGTTATCATAAATACATACCAGCTGCCAAGCACCCAAATTTGGATTGTGTGACCATGGGGATACTGCAGCAGTCGTAAATGTGAAAAACCATTATAGGTCACTTTTTCCAGTGCCATTGCAACCATCCACTAAATAAATGTACTGTATAAGCCTTCACTGCCATAGTTCCAATAATCTGCAGAAAATTTGGCCATTATCTCCCTTCACTTCCATCTTTCCTGCTGCATTTCATTTCATGGAGACTCAGAGTAATCTATTCTTTCAGGTGGCTCAGTATTTATCTCTATAGCAGCCTAGCATGGTAGAGAAATATATTTTATAGGGATACAATAGTCACTTGTGGATTCTGGTTTTATGGGTAAATTTCGAGGAACTGAAAGCTTCCTTATCTTAATGTTTGTAGAAATGAATGCATTGTGATCTGAGATTTTGAAAACCAGGACAAATATACCAGTCAGTTTTGTTAGATATTATTGAATGTTCATCATTTGATTACACGTCTTTATACAAGTTAAGATGGCTGCCTGGGAGCCACACCACACTAACTTAAGCTTGGCTCCAGGCTGTCTGGAAGAAGTCTGGATTTCCTGCCTGAATGTTACAATTCCCTCCATAGCACCTGCTCCAATGGCTATGCCATTCTGGTATAAAAGGGGCTGTTCCCCAATGTGCATGTGTGCACGCTTTCTCTCTCCCTTGGTCATTCTGTTCTATCCTTCTGTCTTTGTATATATCGTGCTTACGAATATCTGTAAATACTTCTGCTGAATAAAAGAATCCAGGCTGACTATGCTTTGTACTTCGAATCTCATTCGATCCACACCATCACCTCAAAACCTAAGTTTTGGTTTTTGAATATAATTATCGAGGGGGGGGGGGTTAACAACAGTTCCAAAATAAATCACTTGATCGTTATTACAACATAAAACAGTTAAATGTTGGGCTTATCTTCAGGGAATTCAGAGCAACTCTGATCAAGACTTTCCTGCTGGGAGTGGAGTTTAAAGATAGAATTACCTTACCATGAGATCTTTTGCTCATGCAAATAAAGGGAATGGGCAGTATATTTTAAATTGTCACTTAATTACATTAATAGCAAATGTCTAATTCGTTTTTACAATGCCAGCGTGACATTCCTTGGATCCTGACTGAGTTTCCCTGAATGAAATGAAGATCCTTCTGAGATGCCCTAGACTTAGTAAAACTACAGGGTTCGAGGGCTTAAGAACATGGCCTTTCAAAAAAATAAATTTTGGACATTAACCTTGCTATACTCTATGTTCACAACTCTGCAGTTTTTAGTCAAAGCCACTTATTTGTCTTTCCATGTTTTTGTTATTTATAGGCCAAACACAAACATCTGGGAATATCAGAGAATGAAAGAAATGTCAATCAGTCTAGTATGTGGGCTCCCGTACACATTTAATTGATCTGTTGTCACTCACACTCATTCACACACATACACATACACACACACACACACACACACACACACAGGTGTGTTCATTATATGTGTATATACGTATGTGTATAGGATCGCCAACTTCAGATATGGCACAAGACAAAAAAGATACAATTATATGGCTATATAATACATCAATAAAACATTATAATACTTTTTAGAAGAATTAATGTCTGCTAATACCTTTATTAAATGTATAATATTAGGTAATATTAGTTGTACAACATACTTAATGATTTACGGTTTTGTTTAATTGGCAAATCTATAACTTGTGAATCCAGTGTGATACTCACACTCACTCACTCTCT
>JANHFR010002376.1:27691-38081 GCA_032468015.1 Mimophis mahfalensis | reverse complement strand
CTTGTGGACTTCACAGCAAAGCTGAGGAATTCTGGGAGTTGAAGTCCACAAGTCTTCAAATTGCCAAGGTTGGAGACCCCTGATGTAGAGACTTAGCTTTCTGGAGAAGGCTGGAATGAAAGAGAAGAGAAGGACAACCAGTAGCAAGGCAGGTGGCTCAGTTACAGTGGCAGTGAGTATACAATTGGAATCCTTGAAAGACCATAGTAGGGACAGATTATTATGGAGCAAATCTACCTGTATGGTGGAGTCAGCACTAACTTAAAGCATCATGTTCAGATGGAAGATGCTATGAGTGACAACAAACATTTTTCCCCCTTTTTCCCCATTGTTCTGAATTGGCAGTGGTGATTTGACTTATTTCTCGGGCTAGCTTTTAAGTCATCTTATCAATTGGGCTGATAACGAGCTATAAGTGAATAGGAAAAGAATTGGATCTAACAACAGCACTTCGCCCCATACAGCATTTCTCTGAAATGCAACAAGCAAACATACAGGACAGGTACTAAGTAGCAGTGAAAATTAGACACCAAGTTATCTACACAATGTAGCCTACACTCCAGTGCATGTCTGTTGCCTTCAGACACAATGAAGGATGTTATCCCATGATCAGTCCAAGATGACACCAAAAGGCATCATGTTGTCTATCAATACTGCCAAGTACAAATCTCGAGCTAGACCTACTCCAGATGACAAATTGTCAACTGAAGAACCAGGGCAACAAATCTATGATAATCTAGATAATTTTCCTTACTTACTTATTTGTATGCCACCTTTATTATTTTTACAAACAATCCAAAGTGGCAAACATATGCAACACATGTTCCTTCTCCTATGTTCCATACAAACAACAACAACCACCATGTTAGGTAGGTTAGGCTGTAAGAGAGTGTGTAGCTCAAGGTCACCCACCTAGCTTACATGGCAGGATGTGAACTCATGGTCTCCTGCTTTCTAGTCTGGTGCCTTAACCATTCTACCAAGCTGGCTTTCATCTACAGTGAAAAAGACTACCAGAGTTCACATTTTGTATGAAATGCTAATAATAATATGTTTTACTACAAGACACTCTTTGATCATTTGTAACAACCATTTGGATTGAATTGTCTGGACATTTCTACTCTGAAGAACTGTAAGAGCTACATGGGGCTACCTATGCTAGCCTAATCTGGATGAAAATAAAACTAGTGACTATGGCAATACATAGCATCTGGAAGAAATTGATTTGCTTATCTCCACAATGGAGCACTAGACTTCAGTATGAAAAATTGGTTATTGGTTCTGCTTGCAAAGGATGATTGAATTGGGCTAATTAATTGTGACTTTAAATTATTAACACAAATTAAGACTCTGTTTCTTTTCAAATGTATCTACCTGCTTTTAAGTTCTGAAATTTCAAACTTTCTATTCAAACTATAAACTTTGTACATAATTTTCTTTCAGCATTCATTACCCTAGAATTTTTCTCTCAAACACAGGAATAGATAGTTGGGTGGTTTAATATCTTCAGACAAATGCAAGCAATCTAATCTCCCCCAGATATTTTGGATTTTAAACTCTTATCAGCCAAAGTTGGTGTAAAAGATTGCCTACTTCTTCATCACTCTGAGAATCTTCAGATGGGCCACTTTCTGAATTCCATAGGTTTGTGGAAGATTTTTTTGAATTTGCTAAAAATGTTTTGTTTTATAGCACCATTATTTTCACCTAGCATGCCCAATCCCCCTATCCAAATCAGAGCAAGCATGCACCATTCATGCCTGCTAGAAAAAAATAAATAAATGGCTTGATCTTTATTTATTAAACATCAGCAAACACCACAACAGTTAACTGGCAAAAGCAAGACAAAAGCAGGAAAATGCAGGCAGAGGGACCAGAACAGGTGGCAAGAATTTACCTATATCTCTGTATGTAAAAAGGCATAAAATTTTCTGGAGCTAATGGAAATGATACTGTGAATAATTAGTATGGGTGGTGGCCTTTCTTTTATCCCATGTTTAAACCTTTTTTGTATAAAATGGCAGAAGAGAGATTGAAAGAAGAAAGAAGGTGATCCCTTCTCAATTCTTCACCATTAATAAAAGAATTGATTGAATGGGCATGATAAAAAATAAAAATCCCCATATTATAAGATATCCATTCGCTCTCGGAAGGGAGATTTGTCCGAATTTCACCATGCCCTGAGCTCATTCCATCCTTACCACACAATTCAAGGAGTTATCCTTGCCATTTAGGATTTTGTCCCTTCATTATTTTCCTGATTTGAAAACCCTCAGGATCTACCAAGTTTATTTAATATCTTCCTTTTAGGCTTTTTAGGCACAAGAGGAAAGATGTTCACATTTTTAATTTCAAACTGATCTTTGAACTTTGACTGGAAATTTTAAGAGACGGAATGGAGCTGTATGAGAATCAACTTTTAATACGCTTGGGAAAAGGACATCCTACACTGGATAAATTATGAGAACAAAAATTTATGAAAGTGACCATGAATAAGGCCCTTTCTCTGTCGTTTTCATTAAAATGTAAGGCTAGGGATCTATATAAGGTTTCTGAAACTGCTTTCAAAGTCTGTCATTTGTCAGCCACATTCAGCTCACTAGGTCACATTGTCACATGCTGAGACAGCAAACTAGAAAGCTGAGATCATTCAGAGATAGCATGGCAAAAATTAGAACGTCGATAATGCATGAAAGAGAAGGTTGATTTTCTATTACCACAAGAGATTGAAAAGTAGAATCTAAGAGAGAATGGGATTTGCTGCTGCTGTGACAATCCTTACATTTCAACTTTGCCCTTAATTTAAATCAAAAAGAGGCATCACGCTCAGGAACACCTTACAGTTTTGGCATGATAGTAGGCATTGTGACAAAGCAGGCACTGACCCAAAGTATTTTGTTATCTAAGGCAAAGCGCATAATAATCTCTCCCCCTATTCTACTTAGTGAGGCTTCTTTGATGGCAGCATCCACCAACACCGAGAAGGCCAAAATCTGAAGTCAAGGACAAATTATGTGACTTTCAATGCTTTGACAGAGATGAGTAGCCATGGAGCTCAAGAGCCAATGTTCCCAAACATACCATTCTAGTAAGTTTATGGTAGAATCAGTTTTGTACCTCAGGTAGTCCTTGACTCATAACCAATTATTTAGTGACTGCTCATAGTAACAACAGCACTAAAATGGACTTACAATCATTTTTCACACGTAACAACCGCTGCAGCATCCCTGTGGTCATGTGATCAAAATTCAGACACTTGGCAACTGGCATGGATTTAGGATGGTTGCAATGTCCCAGGGTCATGCAATCACCTTTCATGACTTTTTGACAAGAGACATGAATGGGGAAGCCGGATTCACTTAACAACTGTGTTAGGTGTAACTCAACAACTGGAGTGTTTCACTGAATAGTTGTGGCAAGAAAGGTCGTAAAATGAGGCAAAACTCAACAACTACGTTGCTTGGCCATGGAAATTTCAAGCTAAATTGTGGTGGTAAGTTGAAGGCTATTTGTATTTATCTACTTTTATCATATTGCATATGACTGTATGCTTATTCATATTCAATGGAATACCACTTCCTCATTTGGGAATCTTGGACTAAGTGAGTAGAAAGGTTGATTTCCCTGACTAGTACCAACTCAAGATCAGGGTTATTGAATGCTACATGTACAGAGTGAGCATCTTTTGCATTCCAATTAGTATAAGTTTTTTGTTCTATTTGAAAAACATTTAATGTTCCAGGATTTGTACACCTAAGCTTCTTTCATAACTTTTGCTTGTTTTTCCATCATTAGCCTCATCCTAGCTTTTAAAAAAAATATAAATACGTACAGGTAATATTCCTTTATAAGTCATTTTTAAGTATTAACTTAGAATAATGGGACCCCCAGGCTCTTAGTACATAACTTCTTTGAGATTTTCCCAGACAACTACAAAGAAGATATGGACAGTACATTAAGCTATGTTTCGTTTAAAGAAAAGATCAGGGAATATCCTGTAAATATCTTAGTTTTACCATTTTATTTTGAAAAAGCAATTGTATCTAGTTCATTTGTTTCCCAAGTGGTGCAACCCTGAATATCCTCAGTGTAAGATAATGAAAGATTGGCTTTGTCAAAACTATTTACCCAACTGTTGATACTGTGTGTTGGAATTCTCTTGGTCTGTTGGTGTCTGTGCTGAGTAGGCAGAGAGCAGCAAATTCAGAGAATTAACCAGTTGATTCTGGATCGAACTGAGCTTTGAGGCAGGTTGCTTTATTGCACTGGCTAGCTCGGGATACCCATGTTCTAGGCACAGCCACTGCTCTTGTAAGAGATCCTGGATTTTTTTAATGTATTGGCCCACAAAGGGATCTGCAGGGGATTCCTTTGCTTCTTGATGATTCTGCTCCTCCTGATCTCGCTGAGCATCTTCTTGAAAAATGATTTGCATTCCTTTGGATTTTATGTCAGCGGTCTTGGGAGCAGAACCATTTTCTCCACCAGGAACAAAGAGCTGAGCAGTCAAAAGGTTTCTTTCTGTCTTGTTGTTTTCATTATCAACATGTAGCTGATTATAGTTTGGTTCAACAATGGGGCAATCACTTTCCTGAGCAATTCTTTCTCCTTCCTCCTTTTTCTGCAAAGTAGGCTTATCTCTTCCTCCATCATCAGCAGAAACACCTGATCTCTCAGCACAGAGTAACTCCTTACATATTTCCACATTTTTATCATCAGCCTCATAAGTATCACCTCCTACAGGCTCCACAAGCTGCGTGATGCTTACAGAAGTCTCTTTTTCATGCATCACCTTTTCATGCACATGTTCAGTATTCACAGCAACATCAAAGTATTGGGGGGCATTTCTAGCCTGCATGCCTGGCTTAATTTCTTTGATGTCCCCCCCACAGAGCTTTTCTTCCAGCTGGGCTTTAGAACTTGCTAGCAATTCAAGGCTTCTCTCTTTTGCTTTGATTTCTTGGTCCTGTTGCTTCAAAACTATCCGGATCTGCTCAAGTTCTTCTGTTTTGTGATTC
The DNA here is from genome assembly GCA_032468015.1 of Mimophis mahfalensis. Taxonomy (NCBI): domain Eukaryota; kingdom Metazoa; phylum Chordata; class Lepidosauria; order Squamata; genus Mimophis; species Mimophis mahfalensis. Next base: position 33,063 of record JANHFR010002376.1, on the reverse strand, counting down.
AGCTGCTTCTCCAGAATTGCAATATGCTGCTGTAATGCTCTTATATTTCTGGGACCTTTGGGAAGGAAGGGCTCAAGTTCTATATTTTTCCCCACTTCTTTAGCGCTGAGACCTGTCACTTCATCCTCTTCCTCTATTTCTTCTGCAACAGTCTCACATATGTTAAGTTCTATTTCTTCCTGGGATTTCTTTCCAGGCATGTTTTCTGAGGTAAGGGCCAATCCACTCTGAACTAATGATGGACACACCTGTGTCTCCTGACATTCTTCTCCACTCTCGACCACCTCAAGGAATTTCTGAGAAATTGGGGGTTGGCTTTGCTGTGGATCATTGAGTTGTGTTATTTCCTCAGGAAGCTCTGTTTGTTGCTGGTCTAACAGAAGCTGAGCTTCTCTCCTTAATCCTGGACTTTTCTCAGAATCCTGGATGGCTTTATTGGTTTGCTCTTTCATATCTGTTAGATTTTCATGATTGGGTAACGAAGATCTTTTGGAACTCATTAACTCAGATGGTCTTTTTACAGGGCTAAAATCACACTCTAAGCCATTTCCATTGGAAGGCTGAAGAAATCCCGAAGGCAGAAAAGCTGCCTGATGAGCTTCTTCTTCTAAATTTGGAATTGGTGGAAGCTGGGCAGGCATGCTGGATGCCCTTAGAAGCTGAGGCCTTCCTTTGCATCTGTCAGTCTCCTCTTCAAGGGGAAGAGGATGTTGTTTGACAGTCTCTGTTAGCAGGGCTTTCTTTCTGCAGCTTGGTCCTTGGGGAAGAGGTGAACATGAAGACGTGTCAATGGGTGTAACCAGGGACCTGCTCTCCTCTGCATCTAAAGAGGTCTTTCTCTGTGTAAGGAAACTCTTGTTTAAGGGGGACGAGTAGACATTGGATCCATTTTCTGGAAGGCTAAAGTTCCGAGGCAGGGTGCTAAATTTGGGGTGCTTAGTTTTCCGGCGGACTGGAATTCTCTTGATAGTATTTCCCTTTTCAATGTCATCAACGTACTTCAGGAAGTCAAGATCTAAATGGAAGCCATAGGGGGTTTCAACAGAATAGGGACTTTGGGGTGGGTCTTTATCCTCTGCTTTTGATGCCCAGTTATCTGCTAACATGAAAAAAAAGAAACAAAAAATAAAAGCTTTAATTTACAAGAGATAATATTGAAATCCAGAAATCTCATTATTAGCCATATCCACTCTTCCTGATACGTATAAATAGTTGAAGGCAAACCTAGATATTTGGGGAAAACATTTAAGCAAGATTCTTCTCTTTTGAGATTAATTCTTCAGGGAATTCTACACATCTGTTCTAATACTGCAGAGCTGTTGGCTTGAAAGTAGACCAATCCTATAATGCTATCCTTTCTACTTCTGACTGGACATAAATAACTTTTATATCAAAATAACCTATATACGTATCATGCATCATTCTTATTCCAAGAGTTTCACTGCATAAATTACATGAGCCCCAGGATCGAGTTTTATGGAAAGGCCAGAAGGAAGTAACTAAGATTTTTGACTTAAGTAACATTATGCACACAGAATATTAATAACAGGCTGATTAAGGCTGATCATTTTGAGCTTATCGGGTTTCATCCCAAGGAAGTTTAAAATGTTGTTCTTAGTTCCTTGGAGGAAAGACAGGATATTAAAAAAAAAGAAAGAAAACTAAATACCAGGCGAGGAGAGTTAGATATGCTAAGTTTAAGTCCTCCTATTGGTTTTCTCGAGACCTGCCTTCTTCTAGGTTGCAGCCACACAGACCTATTCCAGCACTGATGAAAATCAGCCTGTATCAGTATGCATAACTTTTTATTCTAATGCTAGCTGTAGCTCCAGGCATAACTGCAAGGCAGCTTCATTAAATCACTGTGCAGTTTGTCTCCATCCTCAAGGCAAAGAAGGAGGGAGCGGCTGGCAATTTGTCATTCAAGACATCTCTGTAGAGTCAGCTAGAAGATATAGCCCCAAAGTGGGATGTGAGAATATATAAACTTATTTTCTGTGACTCCACAGATATTTGTTCCACTGTGAATCCTCAGGAATTTGCTAAATCATCACTTTAATTGCTAATTATATAAACAACAGCTTCTGCAGGCTGCGTTACAGATCCGCTTTAAAAGCCACATGATTCTAATATATGTGAAATCTTTACTATTACCATACATTCAGTGCGATAATGCATTTTTCAACACATTTCCTAACCATGGCAAGTACTTACTGGCATGGACTGAACAGTACTCATAAAAGAAAAAGAAATGCTATGTCAGCCTTGCTCTTTTTAAAATGTAGGAATGTTTCAGTGGGCACACAAGATGGCATGGCCCCAGATGTTTATTTAGTCTTTAAAGCTAAATAGATAAATACTATTTAGGCATTTTTTAATGGTCTTTAGCAAGATCAGTTCTTGCTAAATAGATCTCACTGCATAATCTATTTTTGGTTCTTGAATATGTTTTTTGGAATACTGAGTACAGAAAATTAAATTACTCCCCAAATAGATGAATGAAAGAAATGCTACAAGGGGGCTAACGTTAATTATTTGATTAGTTAATCTGATTAAACTGAATTATTTAATTGAAAGCCAAAGAATCCTTGATGTTGTTGGCGATATGGTTACTCAATACCCCTATAGTCAGGCATATGGGTAACTATAGAAAAATAGTATGACAGGTTCTATTCGTTTAACCTCAATATTGATAGAATCTCAGTAAGAACAACTCCACCACTGGTCTTCACAATGAAAACCAAGCTGGCATTGGCGCTAAATGTCTATTGTTGTTTAAAGGCTATGCATTCATAAAACACAATTCTGCTAACTTTGTCTGGGAAAACTTCTCTAACCATTTATCTAAAATGCTGCCTGGATCTCCTACTTGCATTCTTTCAGGTTAGAATTTATGCATTCAAGACTCTTTCTACAGATCAAGAGGAAAGGCCGTTTGATAAATCTTTAAATCTGAATCATCCCACCTTGTTAATTTCCTGTCATTTATCAGAAGTGATTATCAATAGCACCATGCAAAAATACATGCCTTCTGAAATGCTACTTTCTGCCAGTGTATGGGTCAATTTTGAACACAGAATATGCAAAATAAGGACCTTTCAAAAATGAAAGTGTGTTTATGTTGTTCTCAGTAAAAGATAATTTTACTTCATAGAGAAAATGCTTGACTTTCACGTAAGATGAAGTTTGTATCCATACCATCTGTATTTTCCATGATGAGAATTCTGTTTAATTTGCCAACGTCAAGCCATTACTGAAACTTCATAAAAATAATGCAGTCCATCTAAAAAAAAAAAAAAAGGAGTGGTGGGTTTTTTTTAATGTAAATCACGGCTGTTTCAAGAATTAAGTATAATTATTATTTACATTTTATTTTGATACATAAATTATACATTTCACCAGTGTATTTAAAAAAACTCATTCTGTTCTTCCTGGAATGAAATTATTGACTACTAGCCTTTACCTGATAAGCATTTTAAGAATTTTTTAAAATCGGTGTTCGTCTCCTAACCATGACAGTTTCTGCTTTGAGAATACATAACTCTGTGTGATTATTTCTTACTGCTGAGGAACAATTCACCATACTTCCAGAAATTCAACATTATGAACAGAGAAATGCCCAGGGGGTACATTTCTGAGCAGAGACTAACATGATATAGTAGCTATGTGAAAGTACAAATGTTTTGAAAACAAAAAAAAACCTATAACAGAGTTGGAAAGAGGAAAAAGGTCCCTTGGTGTAAATATGGTGTCAGGAAAACTGAAGCTGAAAATGAATTGAAATTGACAAATGATGCTGAGAATAACAAAAAGGGCTTTTCTACGTACCTTCAAGGAAAAAGAATCGATGAAGATGACAAAATGTTGACAGATAATAAAGAAAAACAGCTATAGATAGTCCTTGACTTACGACCACAACTGAGCTCAGAATTTCTGTTGCTGAGATATTTGTTAAGTAAGTTACCCCATTTTACAACCTTTCTTGCCATAGCTTTTAAGTCAATCACACATCTGAATTTTGATCACCTAACTATGGAGATGCTACAATGGTCATTAAGTGTGAAAAGTCACTTTTTTCAGTGCCGTTGGAATTTCAAATAGTCACTAAATGAACTGTTGTAAGTCAAGGACTACCTGTATTTCAATTTATGTTCAGCAAGTTTTCTCAAGAACTTGTGAAGGGCAGGAAAAAGGGACAAGAATCTATCTGTCTGTCTATCTGCTCATCTATCTGTCTATCTGTTTCTATCTATCATCGTCTGTCTGTCTGTCTATCTATCTCAAGGGTCTTCAAACTTGGCAAGTTTGTGGACTTCAACTCCCAGAATTCCTGAGCTAACATGACTGGAGGAGAAATTCTGGGAGTTGAAGTCCACAAGTCTTAAAGCTGTTAAGTTCCAATTCTGCCTAATCAGGGTGAATTACAGAACTTTACAAATTACAAATTACAGAACTTTGAATTAAAGAAGTAACGCTAGGTGACTTTCAGATTAAAAATCAATGAAAGTAATCATAAGAATAAATAAGCAGTTAAAAAAATCAAAAGACTAAAATTTAAAATCAACAGAAACACGGTCATGGAATACTTTTAAACTCTTCAATTACTATAAATTTCCAGGGCCAAATAAATTGCTTCCTGGCATATTGAAAGTAATATTGATAGACTTGATGAAATATTATTTATTATATTTGAGAAACACTAAAGAATTGGTAAAGAATACAGTGCCAGATGACTTGGAAACAGCAAACGTAGTTCTTATTTTCAGTGATATCAGTAGAGTGGGAGTCAAACACTTTTTTGTTTATGCTTTGTGTGCACACCCCAAAGGGATGGAGCTTGTAGTGCAACAACATGATGCTATCTTTGTTATTTTGATACAATCAGCAGAAGCCTGAGGACATCCATGCCTATCTTCCAAAATGCAGAAAAAGTACATTAGATGTGCTAATTAACAAACTAAAGTATGTATTGGATGATGTGGCAATTACTTCCCCCAAAATTGTACTCAGACAATGTGTCACAATCACAGGACTGAATGGGGTTTGGGAGGTTTATGCCAGGAAGACTACTCTTCAATGCTTTTACTGTGACTTAAATGAAGCAGTCAGTAGAATGTCATCAAATTTGTAGGTAACACAGAATTGTGTGGAATAACTAATAGCTTAAATGACAGAAATAAACATTAGAATTTTCTTGACATAGCTATACGAGAGGTAACAAAAATTTAATATAAATAAAGACAAAGCTACTTGGGGAAAAAAAATCCTATGTGCAGGCACATTATCACTGGATACAGTACAGTGGTCCCTCTACTTACAAATTTAATCCGTTCCAAATGCACATTTGTAAGTAGAAAAATTTGTAAGTCGAA
>JANHFR010002374.1:120635-136386 GCA_032468015.1 Mimophis mahfalensis | reverse complement strand
TAGGAATGTGCAAATCATAATCCCTCAAAATAATTATGATTTGCACATTCCTAATCAATGTCTTCCTTGAGTGTGGTAAGATTAGATCAACATTTTTAAGTTTCAGTGGGGGAGGATGTTTTGTTTGGACCTACAATAACCCACCCACCCCTTTGCAACTTAAAAATTTTGAAACGTGCAACCTACAAACATGGGGGGGGGGGGACTACAACACACACAACTTTAAAATGTTGTTTAGTTTGGACTTTAGAACATCACTTAGTGATTTGAAGCAATCTTTTTTTTTTAATTGTTCTGAGTGCTGTGATTTGGTGTGGGTTTTGATTAGTGCAGTTGCCTCAAAATTTTACAATTTAGTCAATGAAATAGAATGGACCAGTCACCTCCTCCACTAAGTGCTTAGTCTGGGTGGGATGATGTGGGAATGGAGCAAAAAAATGAAATTTCTACACCAAGCCATCCAACCCATGTTGTTAATGCTGTTTCACTAGCAACATTCCACCCATGTTGCATCAATGCAAAGAATACTAGTCCTATGTTGATGTAGTGTATTTGTTGATCTTTTGTCCACATATGTCCTGGATGCATAGTCTCATGTCCTTTTGATACTGAGTTTCACAATGCATTTGTAAAAGGAAAAATTCTGCATTGGTTTGAACTGTTTCATTACTCTCCAGGGAGTATACTCTGCACATGCACTTGTGCCCTGTTGAGTTTCCAGAGTGTCTTTACTCTATGTTACTTTGGAACTGCTGGTGACTGAGCTGTTCTTTTCCCTGTGTTACCCTGAAATTGTGCAAATTTCTTATTTTGAGTTGGGCATTTTTCAGACTGCAATTGCTTTGCTTGATGTAGAATCTGGTGCAGTCCTGGGAAGTGGTGTGTTACCATATTATATTTTAAAAAATTATATTCATTGGTGAAAAAATTCTAAACAGCCCAGTTGTAGCACAAATAGAATTTAAAACAAGAAATCACAGTAAAGAGTAAAATTTGTCTTTGCATGCTACTGTTTTTCCATGTTTTTCCAAGGAGGATGCTATACTTGCTTGTTGTTAAATCATTCTGCTAAGTATGTGCTAATTGAAATAACATTGATGAAAGAGATTAGTCAACTTGGTCCTGTGTTACTATGCTGGCTGAGTGCCTCTGTGGTTTTATTAAACCAACCCAAAAAAAATTATATTTGCTGAAAGCCAGGGACTGATTCAATTGCTGATATAGCTAAATCGTTAGGGGATTTTCAAATATTTTCCCACAAATATAAACAAATAAATCCAGTTGATGACTTTTGTTTTTCTGCAAGTTGGCTATTTGATAGCAGTCAGCAAAGACAAGTCCCTCACCTACACCAATGATTTTGTGGTAGAAAACAAAACAGCAAAAAGATTGCATTGCCCGTATTCTGTGGTTGATACCTGGACTAAAACAAAATATAGCTATGGAACATGAAATCCCATTGTTTGCCCTAGACAGGTAAACAAACTATGGGAAATAAACAGTAGAAGCAGACTTGTAATGGCAGCAGGTAAAACTGGACGGAGGCAAGAAGTATCAAGAGGCTGGGGAAAGATGTTCAGGGTTCTTAATTTAAATCAACTTGTCAAAACTGTGCTCTCTTAGGCTTGCAAGGGTGGGCACCTTTTTCATTTATGTCTTGGACTGTATTTCTAATAAACTTTTCTACTTGAATTAATCAAACTATAAAGTCAGACAATGTTGTTCCAAGCTCAAAACAAAATTAATTTACCATTTTGTACCCTGTTGATACATAAGCTTTTTTATAAAAGTGACTTATTAGGGGGTAGTATGTGGATTTTGCGGTTCTTTGTGCTCTCTGAGCTTGGTTGCTTCTTTGCCGATGTTTCATTGCCTGACTAGATAACATCATCAGTGTTAGGAGAGTGGGATTTGCTCCCTGTTTATATACAGTACTACTTTGCCCTGCCAGTGTTTGTGAGAAAGTGGTTTTCTCCTCATTAATTCCAAATTATCTTATTGATTGGGGTATTGTTTTCTGCTTGGTTGTCCCTATTTATCTGGGTGTTGGGGAGGATGTGTTACAGTCTTTTTGTTTTATTCTTTTTTTGTGTGTGTGTGTTTTATTCTGCACTTTTTAATTTTTTTAATTCTGTATCTTTTTGTTTTTTCTTCTACATTCTTAGCTTTATTTTTAATGCCGTGTAAATATGCTGTGTCTCTATGTGTCTATTGATGGGTGATTTGTCTGAATGCCAAGCTTTCAGGAATTCCCTAGCATTTTTTGATTTAGCCTGGTGTAGGATGCTCACAGTTTCCCAGTTGAAACTATGACTGAATCCATGTGCTGTGTAATTAAGAATTAGCTAATATTCATTGATGTGCTCTGCTAGTCATCTATCTATTTTTCCTATGCAGTGTCTGTTACAGTTCTTACACTCTAGATTGCAGACGGATCCTATTTTTCTTCTTCTTGGACTTCAGAAACTGTTGGTTTACTTAAGATGTTTTGGAGAGATTTACTTGATTTCTATGCTACAACGATGCATGTGGTTGTAACAGTTTGTTGATATTTTTGATGTAAGGCAGTATTATCTTTTTCATGGCTTGAGTTGATTGTGCTGTTTTGATAAAGCTTTTTGATAAAGTTGCATGTGTATCCATTTTGTTGGAAGATGCTCTTCCAAAACCCAGATAAGCAGGGATTAACACTAGATAAACAATCAAGCAGAAAATAATACCTTAAATAAGGAAGGGTAGAAGATAAAACTATACCCCCACCAACACTGGTAGGGTAAGCCACTGTATATAAACAGAGAGCAAATCCCACACTCACCAGCACTAATGATGTTACCTAGAATGATGAAGGACCTGTAAGCAAACCACTAAGCTCAGCAAACAGTAGGGACTTCACAGTTCGTTAACAATTATTAGCAGGTTGGAACTCTCCACATAGAAACATCCACTTAGGGAGGTTGCATAGAAGTTCACCCACACAATTCCTGTAATTGCTTCTCCTGTGTAATTATCTCCTTTCCTGCCTTTCTGAGGAGACTTTGTGATATCCTGACCACCCACTCACTAAAAACCTATAAAAGGGATTCCTTGTAACCATGCTTTGTTGAGTGATAGAGTTGTTGTGTGTCTTTGCTGTTATTGCTATTTATAAATAAATGTGTTAGATGACATCAGAGGTGTGCTGTTCTTTGTGGGCACAATGCCACCCCCCCCTCAAACGGTTCAACCCTGAGCTACATTCTGTATATCCTTCTCTTCTGGTCTGTTGTGATTAATAATATTTTAAGAAGCCTGTATAGAAATGAACTTCTATATTATATGAAGATTTGAATAGGGTATATCAGAATAAACATAAAAATGGGAAGTATGTCTGATCAAACAAGAAAACATAGGAATGCTGAGTGCTGGATGCTGAATGAATTTGGGATACAAAAATTTTCTTTCACCCATCTGTGCCTTATATGCTTAACATATTCTTACCAAGTCCAATGAATAGAAATTTGCCAATGGCAGCTTTTTCCTTTCCCCAGTTAGCTAAGGATTACTCTACCCTTAAGCCCAAAGATCTTGCTTCCTGCCCTCTGCAGCTGGAATTTAGAAGTGGTTTTCTCTCTAGCGAAAACATTCCCATCCAGCTATCATGTCTAAAAAAAGCACCGGGGGAGGGGAGAGATCCATGGGGCTGTTTGTTAAATGATATAAGTAATGCAAATAGTAATTTAACCCCAAAGGACCCAAAGGAGTTTTACGGGACTGAGACTTCTAATGAAAAAAAAAAAAAAGATGTACTGCTAACCCACCTATCTTCCCTTAATCTGACACTTGTTTCTTTTATAATTCATGCTGTGCTGTAACAGAGATGCTTAATGCCTTTCTGCCAAGGAAAGCCTATTTATTCTGACAAACCTATCAACCCTCCAGGTTGTTCTTCCACCATGGAACTGATTTTACATCTCCTCTGTTATCTAATAAGACGTGAAAACAGTTTTCAATCTTGCCCTGAGATCAGCCTTATTTCCACTGAAAGCAGTGCCATAAGGTATTTCAAAGAATAATTCCCAGATCAAACCAGCATGTATGTATGTGTGTGTGTATGTGTGTGTACACACACACACACACACACACACACACACACACACACGGACCTAATACAGAAGCTTGCAAAGGAAAACTCTAGTTGCTCCTACCCTATCATGATGCTCTCCAAACAGCAGGCTTGTTCTGTGGGACTTTCCCAGAGACTTCAAGCTTTTACTTTTGCAGCCTAACCAAACTGCTAACGACAAGGAGTGTTGATGAAGGACTTAATTGCCCATAGCCAGCAGCGAGGAGATGCATTTGGAGGACAGGAAGACTTCTAAATTAGGCAGCTTCAGTGAAGGTTGGAGATACAAGCAGATGACATTAGGCATTCTTGGACTCCCTTAAACTTGATGATATTTCAGACTGCAGCTTAGTTAAAAAATGGCTGTTACATAAAAAGACAGCATGTGAACAATTAACAGGAAAAAAGGCTTAGCTGTCAAAGAAGTGCCTTATAGCCTCTGCTCCATGGATAGGCAGCGGTCCACAGAAACTGGGCCACCCAAACAAGTGAATCCCCATCAGTGGTACGCAAGCAGCTCATGAAGCCCCACCACCTCCAGTCCATAGAACAACCTGTCTCCACGGAACTGGTCCCTGGTGCTCAAAAGGTTGGGGGCCACTGGGTTAGGTAGAATAATTATCACGTAGAACAGTGGTTCTCAACCTTCCTAATGCCGCGACCCTTTAAGGCTGGGTGGGTGGCCGGCCCTACTGCACATGTGCAGGGCTGGCCAGCCACAAGGGGCACCAGAGAGCAGTGAGGACGGGCAGGTGGCCGGGTGGCGGTGGCAGGATTCCCCAGTCTGGCTTGCCTTCTGCGCTGCTCCCACCAGTGCTGGACAAGACGGGCTGGGCAGGCCCAAAGACGAAGGGTGGGAGCGGCGCGGAAGGAGATGAATAGAGGAGCAGTGTCTCAGTTTCTAAGACCATCGGAAATATGTGTTTTCTGATGGTCTAGGCAACCCCTGTGAAAGGGTTGTTCAACCCCCAAAGGGTTCACGACCCACATGTTGAGAACCACTGATGTAGAAGGAGTATTGTGCATTTAGTGATATGAGCTTGATTTTCAGTCTTTTGAAACCAGAAATATTGAAATGAATGGAGCTCAAAGTTCAAATGATAACAAGAGGCTAGAAGCTTTTATAACTAACCAACTTTCCTACAAACATAATCATCACGCCAAACTCTTTTGAGCTAAACAATATTATATACATAGTAACCTTGGACAAGATAGGCAGCATACAAATCTAATAAATAAATAAAAAAGCAAGCAAACAAACAAACAAATGAACAAATAAATAAGAATTAAAGACAGCAAAGAAAATAAATTGTAGCTAGAATAGAATAGAATAGAATAGAATAGAATAGAATAGAATAGAATAGAATAGAATAGAATAGAATAGAATAGAATAGCAGAGTTGGAACAGACCTTGGAGGTCTTCTAGTCCAAACCCCATTTCAGGCAGGAAACCCTATACTATTTCAGACAAACGGTTGTTCAAACTACTTCCACTTAGGCCAATACCATTCACTTACCTCTGCATACATTCTTTTTTAATCCTCCTGGAAAATCATCGGTCTGATCTATTTATCACTTCATTGGCATTTGTTACAGAAACATCCACCTCTCTCGTTAAGGCTCCTATAAACTCCAACTAACTGTAACTTCTTCATTGTTTCATTTCCCCTTTCATTTTCATTTCCCCTTTTCTCTTTATATACAGGTAGCCCTGCAACTGAGCCCAAAATTTTTGTTGCAAAGTAAAACATTTGTTAAGTGAGTTTGCCCCATTTTACGAGTTTTCTTGCCACAGTTGTTAATGAATCACTGCAGTTAACTGTTAGTAACACAGTTGTTAGGTGAAACTATTTTCCCCATTGACTTGGCTTGTCAGAAGCCAAGTCGCAAAAGGGAAACATGACCAGGGAAACTGCAACCATCATAAATACAAGTCAGTTGCCAAGCATCTGAATTTCGATCATGTGACTATGAGGGTGCTGCAGTGGTCATGAGTGTGAAAAAAGGTCATAAGTCACTTGTCAGCTTTAGAAGCCATTTTTCTTAGAAGCTTCCATGCTGCCACATTTTAGTGCCTGGGAAATTGGGGGGATTTTAGAGAGAGGTGGTTTTGTTTCTTCAGCATGTCACATCTAGAGAAGGCTCAGGGCTCTACTTATGAACAGGTTATATTCCAGAAGGATTTTGTTCGCAATTCTGATAAGCAAAGAAAAACCCATGCACAGTACAGTCCTTAACTTACAGTCCATGAGCAGATCTGAGGACACTATGGGAGTGGAAGTCATGGGAAAGTTGGAAAGGGTTGGCAGTAACATTTAGCATTTAGCTTTATATCTGCCCCATAGTGCTTTACAGCACTCTCTGGGCAGTGTACAATATAGAAGCATTATTTGCATATTGCCCCAACACAGGACAACAATGCAGGTCTTCATTTTACCGACCTTGGAAGGATAGAAGGCTGAGTCAACCTTGAGCCCCCCCAGGAGCAAACTCCAGGCTGTGGGCAGAGTTCGCCTGCAACCCCATTTTAACCACTGCGCTACCAGGACTCTTTATATAAGTGGCATGTCAGAATCTCACCCTTTCCTGTTTTCTCCTGACTTCCAAGATCTTCTGGACTGGAGTCATGGACAGATTTGTTCATCTGAGCGAAAGTTTGCAACTCAAAAGTTCTTAACTAGAAGAATGTCTATGCTAGAAAACGTACCGCTCAAATCTTTCAAAGGGGAACAACATTGCAAAATTCATTGCACTCAGGTAGTTGGGCCTCAGCCACTCCAGGCAAAGGATGTTGCAGAATAGTCAGCAGGTTGTCCTGTTTCGCTTTGCATAAGCATCATTTTTTGCAGCACTGCAATGAATTGTGATTTCATACGGTACTTAAAGTGACAACAGGAGCATGACAGAGTGCAAAATGGAACTGCAAAAGATGTGACATGAGGCAGATAAACATTTTAGTGTCAAGTTGTGCTGATATGTCTATTCATTATATGCAAGAGCCAACACTGTATCAAAACATCAGACGTATTTCATCAGCTCGGCTTGTCAGTGTAGCAAGGAGCTGGAAAAAAAAATATCTTTCGGTATTCTTGTGGTAGGTCAGGATGTTCTTCAGAACGGCTGGAAGAATACTTTAATTGATATTTCACTTTAATAGTTGTTTTTTTTTTATGTTCTCTAGACAACAAGAATAATAATTAGGAAATGACAGTGCAGGGATCATAGTTCCATGTCAAGGCGGGTTTCTGCCTCATAAAGAAGTAGGCAATACACACGCGGGTAATTTTTAGACAGTTCTGTTTATTCAGAGCTATCATCTACAATTTTACTAAGTGGTTTTCAAATGGAAGTTGCCAACTGATAGAGGAAAAAATAAACTGGCTCTGCATCTTTGACAACACATTGCTGCCGTTCACAGATATTAGAAAATGGGGCAGACAACAAATTAATAAACCTAGCTGAATTGTAGGAGATGACCAGGCTGAGCTCGAGGGAGGGGTCAAGTGCATCTTCAGTCACGAGTCCCTTCACATCCACAAGAAATCTAAGTCCAGCCCATCTTGGATTCATTTTACACTTACCTGCCACCAATCTGCTTTGGCCATTAGTAGTTCAGGTTCTTATGGAGACCTTAAGCTCAGCGCTTCCATTTCATCACTTATCATGGCATGGGTCCAGATTATTTTATTTGTTTGTTTGTTTGCTTGTCGAACATGTACAAGGTAACAAGTATAGGTGTGAACATAAACATGAACAAAGCAAGTAAATACAGATAAATGGGGACAGTAAGACAGGTACAGTAGGCACACTGGTGCACTTATACACGTCCCTTTTAAGGAACTCTTAAGAATGGGGTGAGGTCCACAGTAGACAGTTTGAGGTTGAAGCTGTGAGGGTTTGAGGCTGTAACAATGGAGTTGGGTAGCGCATTCTAGGCATTGACCACTCTGTTCCTGAAGTCGTATTTTCTGCAATCGAGTTTGAAGCAGTTTACCTTGAGTTTGTATCAGTTGTTTGCCTGTGTATTATTGTGGTTGAAGCTGAAGAAGTTATTGACTGCCAAGATGTTGTAGCAGACAATTTTGTGTACTATGCTTAGATCAGGCTGCAGGCGGTGTAGTTCCAGATTGTCCAAGCCCAAAATTCCAAGCCTGGAGGCATAAGAGATTCTATTGTGAGTAGAAGAGTGGAGTACTTTTCTCAAGAAATACTTCTGAACCTGCTCAATCGTGTTAATGTCCAATATACAGTGTGGATTCCAGGTGGACGAGCTGTATTCAAGCACTGGCCTGGCAAAGATTTTCTATGTCCTGGTTAGCAGTACAATGTTACCGGAGAAACATTAGGTTAACAACTCTTAATGCCTTTTTGACAGTGCTGTTACAGTGAGGTCTGGGGCTTAGATCCTTTGAGATGAGTACTCCTAGGTCCTTAACAGAGCGAGGGTCGTCTACGAGATTGTTTCCACTCAACTTGTATTTGGTGTTCTGATTTTTATTGCCAATGTGTAGAACAGAGCATTTATTAGTTGAAATTTGGAGTTGCCAATTATGCAACTGTTAGGATACTGTTAAGTGTCCTAACTGATTAGGCCAGGCAAGGTAAGCCAAGTATGTTAGCCAGTTTGTTTACTGATATTGTAACATATTGCTTTAAGGCTGTGTAACTATAGAGAGGCTATAGTTCGATATTTACAGTGTATGTAATTGGTGAGCTGCCTGTTTGGTTGATTCAGGTAGCCATATAGCAGATAAGAATAAGCTATGTATTCTGGGCTGTGGCCAACCTACCAGCCTGCTATGGTGGTGGTTAGTGTGGGTTTGTTAGTAGTGCTGCTGTTGGAAAAAGGTTCTTTAACTTGTAGGCCATAAATTGTGCTTAAGCTATTGTAGAAGATGAGATCTAAGCAGTTGTTGGGCCTAGTGTTGTTCATTACCAACTACTCCAGCCCCAGAGTCGTAACAACATTGTACAGGGTTGCATGTATAGGTTCAGTTGTACATTCGTTTAGGGTCCAATTAATAAGAGGCAAATTGAGGTTACCAAGAAAGATAAGGGGGTGTGGGCAGGAAGCTGCCCACATTATTAGTGCAGTTAGCTTGTTCATATGACCATGGTTGTAATCCGGAGCTCTATAACATAGCAAGAGACAAACTGTGGTATTTAGGGACAGTTCACAGACAGTGGTCTCAGAAAGAGCAAGTTCCTGTGTAACATTTATCTTTTTCAGACCTAGGGACTTTTTATAGAAGACTAGCTGATTACCCGGCTTTGCCCGGGTATAGTCATCCTGGAGCCAGCTGCCTCCCTAAGGTTTCAAAAGGCTGTCTGTAAACTGTAGATTAGTATCTCTATGGCTCCACGCCCCCTCCATATCATCTAGGCTCAGACCTGGAGAAGCCTCTGAGTGGGAAGGTCTGGCACACGTCTGTAAACTGTAGATTAGTATCTCTGTGGTTCCATGCCTGCCCACCGGTCAGCCAGTCAGTCGGTCAGCCGGACACTGTTTTATATATGTAGACAGCAACACCACCCCCATTACAATTATCACAATCAGAATGGAAAACATGATAGCTACTTACTGTAATAATGGAGACTGGAAGTGATACAACCATGCCTCACAGACAAAAATAAGGTCAAATAGGGCTGCATTTAGAAGCAGGAGGAATTCAGGCATTTTGTTTGCGAAGTTTCTTGCCTTCAGTAGCTTGCACTTTAGGCCTATAGGGATGGAGGAAGTTGGGGGCGTACCTGCCTAGTTTTTTTCGGGGGGGGGGGCTTGTTTGGATGCGGGCCACTGATTTTGTGTTTGATACAGTCAGTGCAGTAGTCTATGTACAGTTCAGTCTCTCCTTGGTCCTGGAGTCTTTTGAGCTCCGCTCGGAGCTTGCAGGTATGGACACATTGCAGTATGGACAGGTTGGGCCATGAACTAAGTTTCCTATGGTTTGTGCAGCTTTTGGCAAGTGAGTTTATTCTGGAAATGAATTTGTGTTTGCTGGTTTCACTCTTGCAAATGACTCTGCAGAAGCATGGGGCCACCGAGCCATTACTGTCCTTGAACTCAGGGCTGTTGCAGGAAACACTGATGATTTCATCAGGAGTGATGGTTGATGCCTGGAAGTTGTTAATGATGTCACCCAGTCCAAATATGATAGCATTGGGGCACTTCTGTTCATGTTCAATTGTGTCTTTGACAAGGAGCGAGATGTTACTAGCAGGATTAGTGATTTCCAGCAGCTTGGGTTGTTGTGCTGTCTCATGATTCCACAATACTGGTGTTTCACTTTTCCATGTTTTATCCTTTTCTTCAAGGGATGCTAGGTGAACTTCCAAAGTGTTCACCCCATCAAGCAAAACAATAGATTTGTCAAGTCTGGGCTTGCAGGATGGGCAGAATAGTGGAAATGCAAACTGGAAGGTTTTAGTGATGTTTATTTATTTATTTATTACATTTCTATACTGCCCTTCTCCCGAGGGACTCAGGATGGACCAGGGCAAGCTAAAATCAAACAATATAAAAGTTAAAACAGTATTAAATCAATTTTGGCCCCACAAATTTATAAAATTTACAATATCAACCAATTAAAAACCCAATTAAAACCTTTTCATGGGGACAGACCAGCAAGATGAAATAGATGGGTTTTAAGGGCGCATCGAAAGGCTCATGTTGATTGAAGAAACTAGGCTACACCTTTGGTTAACCCCAAACACTTGTAGTGGTTGTATGAGTCACATAGTGAGCACTTCATGGTACTTTTATCCTCCTCAAATGCTTCATCACAGACAAAGCATATTCAGGCGTCATCGGTAGCACATTAGTAGCAGTCCCTTTCTTTTTGGGGTGGGCCTTGGCAGTGGAGTGTTTGCCAGTCATGATTGTCTGTGGATTGTCTTTTATTATTATTATTTTATTTATTATTTTATTATTTATTTTATGTGGCTGGGTCCTTCAGAGCAGCCAGTGGGAGCTTCACCCTCCATTTAGCTCACCTCATCAGCTCTCGGGAAGTTGGCCTCCCTTCATAGCGGTATCCCAGCTTACTCTCCAGCTTTCCCTGGCTGTCCAGCTGTTTATTGCCATTAGTTAGTTTCCTTGCTTACTTTTCGCTGGAGGGACTCCTTGGATCGCCTCGGCTTCCCTCCCTGTTAGTCTCCGGTAGGGAATTGTCTTGCCATTTGTTTGGCCTCAAGAGCCTCTCCAATGTTACCAGCTAGCCCCAGCTTCCTTCTTTTGTCCTCCATTGGGGATTTGTCGCACTGATGGCTGGTGTTGAGGAACTGCTCTTGTTCGCCAATTCCTTGCTAGATGGCTGCAGATCGGTTTGTATTCTGCCCTTTTGGATTCATTTCTCCATTTGCTTGGAGCCTCAGGGCCTCTGGGATGACTCACAAATGGGCAGCTGGATTTGCGGATGGTTTTTAGGGTCTTATTTGTCCGAATACTTTTGCTGCTACTTTGTAGATCCCTAGGATCTAATCTATGTATTATTATTATTATTATTATTATTATTATTATTATTATTATTATTATTATTATTATTATTATTATTATTATTTTGTTACTTTCATTACTTCTACTCCTATCTTTGAATTTGGTTACTGGTACTTTTCTCTCCTTTGGGCTCCCAGCAGCATGGCTATGTGTCTGCCTTGGCTGCCATCTTGAAGAATAGTCAATATTTGAGGGACTGCCTCACCCTACTGGGATTTGCCCATCCTACTCATGGCAGCAAAGGAGGCATGCTAAAGGGTCCTGTTAGCCCAATTATTCTGGCTGGCAGGGTCCAGGAGGAGGGCCTTCTCTGCTTTTGCTCCTGTCCTCTGGGACACCCTGCCTCCAATGTGAGGCTGCCCCCAACCCTCCTATCTTTTTGTAAGGGCTTAAAGATGTGGCTCTGCCATTTGGTTTGTGGCCCCAGTGGAGGAACAGTGCAATGGATGTGATTGATTGACCAATAACAGATCCCATCTCCCCGCCACTCCACCCCTACCCACTTAGGTTTTAATGTCGGATTTTAATTTTTATGTTTTAATTGTATATATAACTGTAAGCCGCCCAAAGATACCGTATGGTAAGGTGGGCAGCCAATAAATTTTATAAACAATCAAACTGCCTGGATCTTCTGATTTCTGAGTGCTTCTGAGTGCTTGACATGAATGAAAGATAGCAGTCTGGGTATGTTTATCCTGAAGGAGCCAGAGAATCATTATAGGAATCCTGAATTGCTGGAATCTCATCTATTTCTCATCTCCCCCTATTATTAGGAAAATGCAAGATTTATTGGCAGTTGTTTTTTGACCCATGGCTGTGTTCTCTCCACTTCTCCAGTGTTTCCAAAATTCTAAGATATCATAGTTTTGGAAATGTTTTGGGAGAACTTTTGTGTGCAGATAAGGAACCTAAGAAAGAGTTTGCCCCCTGCTCCAATTTTCTAACAGTGTTAATCTCAGAAACTCACCCTAGGAAACAGACTGATGATAGTTCTGACTTTTCAAATACTCTCTCCCCAAAAGTTTATAAGCTGTTTTATGTTATAAACCTCAGTGCTTCCATGTGTAAAAGGAAAAGGGGATTTATTTATGTTT
Organism: Mimophis mahfalensis; assembly: GCA_032468015.1. Lineage (NCBI taxonomy): Eukaryota > Metazoa > Chordata > Lepidosauria > Squamata > Mimophis > Mimophis mahfalensis. Next base: position 123,695 of record JANHFR010002374.1, on the reverse strand, counting down.
TTGCAATAGCTTTTTTTGTTGGAGAAAAGTACATAAATCAGTTGTATGAATGAGCAGGCTATGTGTTCAGATGGATAATAAATAAGAAATTATGAGAATATAATGGGATAAGAAGAGTGATAGATCATCTGAACATGCTACGGCTGTCATATCTCCCCTTGATTCCTAATGTTTGTTTATATTTTTCCTTTTTCAGTTTGTGTTCTGCCGTGAATGTAAAGAAGAATATCATGAAGGAGAATGCCATGGCTTCTTCAAAAGTCCAGGAGCCACAGCTCAAATGGTATATATCTCCACATCCATAGCACCTCAGAAAATTAACTAGAGGGGGGGGGGGGTGGTTTGAGCAGAGACAATCAGGGCCTTGGTGGAAAATGTCATGTGAACAAAACGGGAGAAGATCCTGCTGAAAACATCTGTTTCCCTTTCAGAAGCCCTAGTGTTAGTTACCAGTATTACTGCTTAACTCCTTCGTGGCACAGTGGTTAGAATGTACCACTAGGCTAATTCTGCTGACTGCCAGGAGTTTGATTCTGACTGGCTCAAGGTTGACTTAGCCTTCCAAGTTTGGCAAAATGAGGATCCAGATTGTTGGGGGCAATATGATGATTCTATAAACCGCTTAGGACTGTAAAGTACTGTGAAGCAGTGTATAAGTCTTAAGTGCTATACATATCATAGGTGGAACTCAGTAGTTATTAAGACTTTAATAAAGTCATGAAACTTACATGGGATTTCCAACTTATACACAGACAGACATCTGCTCAGAAAACGAGGCTTTTTTATCTTTACCGTGATGGTATTCATTATTATTATTTTTTTTGAGAAAATGACTGATGGGACTTTCATAAACTTTTCCCATGGAGAAGTATGAAAGTTTATGCTCGATGTACTCTTTCCCACCTTCTTCCTCTTTATAGCCCAGAGTTAATTCTTCATCCTACAGAACCAATGCATAAATCAGCACAGTGAGCAGCAAACACAAATGTAATCTGCATTATGAAGATTATAAAAACTGATGGGGAGAAAGTAATTTGATTTTTATTTTAAGGTTATTTAAATTTGTACTTTCTGATAGAGCTGTGCAGTACTTCAGATTAGATTCCAAAAACATACTTTGGAATATGCAGAGGCACAAATCTAACACCCATTTGCTACTGTTTAAAGCTGCTATATTTATGTAGTCTAAATCATTTTTTGAATTGAATCCAAAGAGTTGCCCAGTGTTATTTTGAAATAAATAAGCAAGCTAGGAAGATTTTTTTTTCATCTCTTGAAATAATGCAATGCAGTCCTTCAGTCAACACATGCAAACAAAAATGCACACATTTGCAAAACATTGTGCACAGAATGAAATAAATTATAGGGGGGGGGCAGTGTAAGGAAATTTTGTGGTGCAGAAAACATCTCTTTAACTGGCTTTTTTTGGGTCTATTTAATATTGATATCTTATACAAGTATTTTATTTTTCCAATTAGCTGCTGTTCATCAATGTTCAATTATCTCACTGCAAGAAATACTTTAATGTTTGGAGATTTAGAAAGGGATACTTTTAGATATAAACAAGGATTGAACTGATCATTATCTCTAATAGTCACAATACTTCTGCATTCTGTTCACTCCATAGAGAGAAGTGCCAAACGGAGCCAATTTATTTTAATTTAGGTCAAGATAACGTAAGGATTATTTTAAAAGCCAACCAGCCAACCAATTTATATTTCAAACATAAGCAAAGAGAAGTTCCTAATGTGCACTTTAATGCTTCATACTGATAAATTTTCTTTTTATTTCTTGAAATAATCATGCTGAAATGAAGAAATAATTGAGTTGAGAAACCTACTCCTTATCAAGTTAATTCTTGGACACACAGGGCTGCACACAGTTGTTAGATTCCTAGAGAATGCCAGGATCCAAATTAAACCACATTATTCATTAAGCGAATTGGTATCCAAGTGTCTTTGGATCCTGACCCTTTAGCTGTCATCAGTTCTTGGGGAAACAGATCAAGACCTGAGGGGAATATCTGAACATAGCTGATTTTGAGAGATGGAAGTATAGCCGTTTTATACTATCCATAGCTCATGAGTTCCTCTTTCACAAAGGAGAATGAAAATTCAGCTGATAATTATAGTAAACAATTCTTTCTGTCCATATTTGGACAAGCGAACAGCATGTTAATGCTTTTAGTATTGTACTAGCCGATAACCCGGCTTTGCCCAGGTTTATGACAACGCTGCAGCCTACAATTCCCAGCATTCTTTGTCCGATTTGCATGCCTTGCCTCTATTGGATGGAGAGCCTTCGATTTGCATGCCTTGCTTGGTAACCTGCACATGCGCAGTAGAGTTTGGCAGTGAAATGTCAATGCGGGTTCCCACTTTGGCACCCTTTTTTGGGGAGAAAGATCCCTCAAAGGCTTTCATGCCCCCCCTAGTGTTTATCTCACAACACCAAGATAAGTATGTGCCAAGTTTGGGTGAGATTGGTTGCTCCGTGTAGGAGCGTATAGAGCACACACACACACACACACACACACACACACACACTCACACATGCCTCATCACAATTCCCTTTTATATGTACAGATTTCCAATATTGCCTTGTCCTAGCTAATCACCCTAAGAAGGGGAAGGCAAGGGGAAAATAGACTAAATGAGGTCTGCCATCTTCCAAACCGTCATTCTGAAATTACTGTAGCCCTACCATGCTTTCCCCTTTGTTGTCTTTACGCTCAATCCTAAATTCAAAATGCTACCAGGATAGAAGCATGTTCTCTCCTTGGGGGCGCCTCACCAGTGCTAGACAAAGCTCAGATGAGGCAAAGAGACCCATTGCAATATGAGATAGGGGTACCCAGGAAGTAAATACACAGGAGCATCTGTCCATTCTGACTGCATTAAAAATATGGCTTGTCTTATACTAATTAGACCTAGCCGTAGAAATGTCATGTTATACAATTAAATTATGCATATTTATATGCATAATATATGGGATGCAGTGGCTCAGTGGCTAAGACGCTGAGCTTGTCGATCAGAAAGGTCGGCAGTTCAGTGGTTCGAA
>JANHFR010002373.1:34019-45334 GCA_032468015.1 Mimophis mahfalensis | reverse complement strand
TGACAAGCCCCAACACATAATACATATAAAACTATCCCTCAGTCTAGGCCGGCCAGTTCAAATAGCCATGTCTTCATATGTGTGTGTGTGTGTGTGTGTGTGTGTGTGTGTGTGTGTATAGCGTGTGTACAGTATATGTGTGTTATGTATGCATATGAGTATATACTTTCTTTTGAGAGCGGGCAACAGAATTTCATTTTTAATATGTTTGCAGTGAAAAAATGACAATAAAAGTTATCTAAGCTCTCAATAATTTTTACAAATTGAACAAGAGCCCCCAACTCTTCCATAATCTCTATTTGGCAAAAAACAAATCTGTTTTCAGATCCTATGACCCTGACCCTTATCTAAATGCTAAATAGGATATAGTACTTGATGATGGTCTGAGACCAATGTTGGATATCCCAAAACCAACATTCCCTTCTCTTTCCTTTAAAACAATTCATGGAAGCAAAAACACCCCCCACACACACACACCTTTCTAAATTAATTTCTTCCAGCTTTTTGTCACGATTAGCGTAATCCAGATAAATAAAACTCAAAGTTCTGTGAGGATCTTTTTAATTGAAGAATTGGGAGTCAACAATCCCATCTTAAATAGACTTTTAAAAAAGATGTCCAATTGTCCTGAGTTGTCCTTGGTTTTGGCTTCACCCTGAATGGCAACACAGTTCTATTTTTATATTAACAAACTAAATAAAAATAAATTGAACATTCTCCATTAACAATAATTATGCTCTCACTTGAAAAGCAAATTAGTAACAATAGCAGTATCATCATCATTAATGAGACTCCACATGTTGTATGCATTTATCTTAATAACCTTTTTCCTTAACTACACAATTGTTTTTCTGTGCTGCAAAATCTTCCGAACACAACAACTCCAAAGAACAAAAGAATAATTGACTATAAAAATCTAATTATCTTTTATAATACTGATTGGTGTATAATGAAGTCATAAATATCAGGTCAAATAAGCCAGAACAATCTTTTCTTTCCTTTCCTTTCCTTTTCTTACATATCAAGAAAAGGGGGGAAATGCAAAGTTGGACCAGATGGTTTGCCTGAAAGGACAAAATTACCACATGGAGAAATGTCTATTTTAAAAAAAAAATTAAAAAGGGAAATTAGCTTATTTTTTTTTCTTTTGGAGTCAGAAAACATGAGATCTCTTTGTGAAATAATTGGCAAAATCCTATCATTTAAAATTCCATAGATTCTAAAATGCCATTGTTTCACACTAGAGGTCACCACTAGTAAGAAAATATAATTGTAGCATCTTTTTTATTCCCTACCTTCTTGCTGTATCAATGCTGAAAATCCCAATTTCCTAGGAAAGAATTGAGATATCACATGGGTGAAAGACAAAAGGCTTTACAGTCAAATTCATCGAGGAAACAAATACTTTAAAGAATATTTAGTAAGTATTTAAAAATATGAGTTTTACAGCAGGACATTTCTTCATTTTTAAAAGACACCAATGGAAGAGGTGATGTCCGATAACCAGAAAGAGCTAGGTAGATATGGCTCTTAACTTCACACAACATATATTAATTGTTTTAACTACTACCATGAGCCAAACTAGACATTATAATAAACGTGTAGCTCCCATTAGCCATTTGTCCAGGCCCATTCTCCCATCTCAGTTCACAATTTCATAAAAACCATGTGTGCAAACAACAATTAATGATGTGGGGTAGACCTGAAAAAACATAGTTATATCAAATGCAATAGGAGGCTAGTTGTTCAAGACACTGTGGAAGGGAAACAAGAGTCCAAACACACAACTATCATATTTGTTGACATAGACATATTCAAGCACCCATGTTCTTGCCATTCTCCAATGTATCTCAAAGCACAGAAATGAGAAGAGGTCTGCACTGAATAGGCTGCTTTTCAGCATCATGCTAATTTGCCTTATATTCCAATATCTGCATGCACAGGTGTAGAAAAAAAAGACTTGAAGAATACAGGTAGCCCTCGAATTATGTCTGCAATTTAACCCAACATTTCCATTGCTAAGCAAGACAGTTGTTAAATGAATTGGGCCCCATTTTACAACCTTTTTTGAGTCGGTTGTTAAGCGAATCACTGTAGTTGGAAAGTGAATCATGTTAAGTGAGTTTGGCTTTCTCCATTGACTTTGCTTGTCAGAAGCCAGCTGGGAAGGTTACAAATGGTGATCAAGTGACCCAGGGACAGCACAACTGTCATAAATACATACCGAGCATCCGAATTTTGATCATGTGACCATTGGGATGCTGTAATGGTCATAAATGTGAAAATGGTCATAAGTCACTTTTTTCAGTGCCATTGTAACTTCAGTCACTAAACAAACAGTTGTAAGTCAACGACTACTGCACTGCAAATTTGAGTGTGCACTGTCCGAAACAGACTACTATGATCAAGATTCTCCCCTGATTTTATTCCATTGAACCATAAACCTGAAAGAAAGATCATAAAAAACATTGAATCAAAGTTTTAGAATCATGTATCAGGGACTATGGCGTGGATGTTAACCTGGAAATGTTGGGTTAAACTGTGGACATAATTCAAGGACTACCTGCATTCTTTAAGTATTTTTACTAACATAATTTTATTAAACTTTCTTTGCAATAATGAGGCTAGCCATTTTTTTCATCCCACAATTCCCAAAACTGTGACTCAGATCCATCTGTACAGTATCATCAATAGGACACTTTGGAGTGTAACCAGGGGGGTGGGAGAGCCAACTGGCCCCAACATATGGCTACAAAAGGAACTGCTCCTTCTGATATTTCTTTATCATGTCAAGCAGATTGTGAGCTACTGGGCAGGGCCTGTCTATAACTTAGCAATTGTAGACTCTTTTATATCTTTACCACATACAGAAAATTTTAGGCACTTTGTAAGTCTTTAACAAGATTAAGATGTTGCAGATTGAAATAGCCAAATGTGATGTTGCACACAGTTGGCCACACTGCAAGGAGCATTATGTCTTCCTCTTTACAGCTCACTCTACTCCGCCACTACTAAAAGGGTACTGCTATTTGAAGCTAGTCAGATAAGCTAGTCAGATGGCTGCAGGTTTTGGGTCTGGCTAGTCTAAATAAAAGAAGAATTAGGGGTGACATGATAGTGGTATTTCAATATTTAAGAGGTTGCCACAAATAAGAGGGGGTCAAATTATTTCCAAAGCACCAGAGGGCAGGACAAGAAATAATGGTTGGAAACTAAACAAAGAGAAGCAACAGTGGATCCTACAAATCACCTATAGATCTACAATTATCAGAACTATTTTTTAAAATGAGAGTTGCCTAGAATTTCTGGAAGCTGCCCTTTTGTTTGACTTTCTTATAAAAATCTCAGCTATGGAGGTGGAAAAATCATTCTGCGTGCTTTCGAAAGTTTTTTCTTTTGTATAGTTCATTGCGATATATAGCTCAGTCGAGATTCAGATATGGCCAGTACAACCTCACCATTGTTTATACATTGTTCATAGCTCTGTGTAAAGCATTAAGTCTTATAGATAGAAATTGAGGGTCCAAAACCAAATAAGTATATTCAAGATCTGGAATTTTAATTCTGATTTCAAAAAGTACATTAAGCATTTTCTCCACTGTGTTATGATAGCTCTCCAAAAACACATTTTGTTGACTGTCAAATTTCAACAAAGCCACAAATGGCATTTCAATCTACTTCTTTTCTTACATCTCAGATCAAATAAGAAACAAAGAACAATCAAAATGTAAGACTGTGCGTATCATAATCTTACACTCCACAGTAAGTTCATGAGCTGAAATAATAAGAAGCAGATGCCTTCTCTTTATTATTATACCTGTGGTTACCCTACTCACTCAATATAGAGCCTTTCAGCAGAAAACGGTCATTCATGAAAGCAATGTGCTATAAAATGCTCAGACCTGAAAATTTGAGCACATTGAACAAAATGAAACTGACAAGATCAAGCCACTGTGTTTTGGTTACTATAATTCTGGATGGCTTAAAATGATAAATGAGCCAAACCACCTTGGAGAGTCAGTGAACCATAATAACTACCATTTCCCTGAATACTCTAGACAATTACCCATCTGGCAGTCTTAGAGTTTTCTAGCTTCCCCTGGATAGGATGTTCATTGTATAAAATGGATGGTGTGTGTCCAAGCTGAAATGCTGACTTATGAAATGCATCACATGATTCGGGGAAGGGGTTATATTGAATTCCTTGTCTGTGGGAGACAGACAGTTCCTCTAATAATGTAGACAGAACTTACCTCCTCCCCAGCAAAAAAAGAGAAGAGAACCAATGTGATATGACAGGAGAACATTCATGTGTATTTGATATGCATTTTTTGATATGTCTAAATAGGCATTATCCTTGAGAAGGAAATAATTTAGCAAGTGAAACTAGCCTGTCACTGTGCTATTTATATATAATATAAAAGAAAAAAAAATACTGATAGAAGAGATCTGTAGCTCAGGATTGAAATGGACCCTTGGTACTTTCTGAGCTTGGTGGTTTTCTTACAGACATTTCATTACCAAACTAGGTAACATGATGAAAACACCAATGCAAGAAAACCACCAAGTTTAGAGAACACCAAGGACCCCACGATAAAGGACTACTATGATCAGGAATGGGCAACCTAAAGGCCACAATAAATAGGTCCAGGGCTTCTGCTTTTTGCTCTCTTTGGTTTTAAGAGGGAATATTAAATCCTTTTTTGGGTTTTCTCAAAGCTATATTGTTGTTGCTGCTGCTGTTTTATTAAACTATTAAGTCTAATCATGATTAGTTTTCATGTTCCCCATATAAAAACCACATCCCAGAAACATCTACGGAAGAGTTAATGGCAGCAATGACTTTAAAAAAAAATGGGAGCAATAGTACTTAAACACCACAAGTTGCCAACCCCTGGTGGCCATGATAAAAAATGGATTTTTTATTGGATAATATAAACAGAGGATTGTGTAAAGAAAGAGGGATAAAAGAGTATTATGGAAGCCTTCTACCTGAAAGTGGAATAACTAAGTCATGCATCAAACATACATACTTATTGGAAGGTCATTCCATGCCTGCCAATTTTTACTTAAAAAGAAACCAATCAATACTGCTTCAGACCATAGCAGAGAAAAAATTCAATGGGAGAAAAAGCTTACAAAATCTTCATTTTTGTGCATTGTTGTTACAAATAGACCAGAGACTAGATTATTAATTTTTGACATCAGAAAGTAGGATAAACTATTGTAATGTCAAAGAATACTCATTTCCCAATTCATAAAAGATAGGGAATAGCCACAGTCTGATTGCTAACTCTTTTCAAAAACTATATATATGAAAGCCTGACTCACCAACATACAGTAGTTTTTACTATAATCTTAACCCAATCGCCACTAACTATTTTGGAAATACAAAGTCTCTATCCACTTTCTCTATGAATTGTGTGGTGTCCCTGGACCTTTACACAAGGACAATTCAAAACTTTATGACATCACCACCTCCTTTCCTGTTAGCCAGGCATGCAGCAGTAGGAATGACTTGGGCACCAAGATCAGTCAGTGCTGGGAGGTGTTTTCTTTGATGTTTGGTTTTGGCACTGAATTTTGTACTGGAAAGCTTGCAAGTCTAACTCTTTGCTGTCATCCAGTTGCCCAGCTTTTTGCAATCCATGTTTGGCAGCTGTTTCATATTCAAGACAAGCTAACTGATGGGGTTTAAATATATTCATAGGTGGAGCTGTATTTAAATATTTATTAGCAACCATAGGGTTTAACACAATACATATAAAATTACAGCAACCTTCAATACATCCCCTTTAATATTAACAGCACTGATTGCCAGGATGTGCTTTTTTAACTTCCTTGCAATTATTACAAACAAAGCAATCTGTTTCATTTAATGTTTGTCTTCATCAGACAAAAAAAAGTTGGATTTTTTTTCTTCTAAAATAGATTGATTCAATTACATTAACAAGGGTGTAATGCAGGGATCCACAACCCCCAGGCTGTGAACCAGGACTGGTCTGCACAAGGGAGCAAAGCTTTATCTGTGTATGTGTAGAATCTGAGTAGCATGCAAACCCATCACCATCTCCCCTGATTGGTGGAGAAATGGTTTTCCATGGAACTGGTCCCTGATGCCCAAAAGGTTGGGAACCGCTGGTGTGAAGTACCTAGTTCTGGATTTCTGATAAAACTTACAGATGGAGTGAGTATAATGTAATCTAAGATTGTGTACATTTGGGGTTTAACCCTCTGGGGGTTGGTTTGTTCTCTTTTAGTGTTTCCCCAATATAGTAGACTCCTACTCCATCATTGCTCTAGTTAGGAGTACTACAAGAAACAACCATGATCAAATATGCTTTTAAGATTTCTATTTCTCTTCCAAGGTACTGCTTATTTATATGTTTAATCTCTGCTTCTCTCCAAGTGACTTTAGGGTAGAAACCTTCTATTGACTGTGGATAAATGCTTAGGTGAACAAGCAGGCAAGAAAAAGAAAGGACAAAAATTATGATCCACATTACCTGTAACATTACCACAACATCAAAGTCATGGGCAGTTGGGGAGCAGTGGTTTAAAAGGCAAGGTGGCAGGCATTTTATGAATTTTTCTAAAGGGATTGGGCTTCAATTGATCATGTCCACTATCCCTAAGGGACATGGATGGCTTAGAAGTAGGAAATATAAATATAAATAAATATGCTGTACCACCCAAGAAAATATCAAGCAAGTGTTTGGCATTCTTTGTAGCCTGCTTTTCCAAAATTCCCTTTTTCTGTTGCATTTCTTTTAAAATCTATATATTTGCTTCATTGGTTTTATATGGGAGATTTCTTATTAAAGACTTCTTATGTGAAAGATTGCATGAGTACCTAAAATTAGTGATCTATTCAGTAATTTAGATTACTAAATTTAGATTACTATTTAGATTGTACCTTTAGCAACTACATGTATGAGTACATAAATTTAGTAATCACAAATTATTCTCTATTCTATATAGTACAAAGCTACCCCTTGTGTTTCGGTATTTGAACGTGGTTTATTAAATTCTGGATCTTGTTCAGGAAGATCTGATCTCTATTTTCTTAAAGCTGAGCTGAACAAGCAGAATTCAATTTAAAATATTTGGAAGGAACCTTGGAGGTCTTATAGTCCAATCCCCTGCTCAAGTAGGAGGCCCTATACCAGGGGTAGGGAACCTTGGCTCTTTCGTGACTTGTGGACTTCAACCCCCAGAATTCCTGAGCCAGCATGGAAGAAGAGTTCTGGGACTCCACAAGTCATTAAAGAGCCAAAGTTCCCTACCCCTGCCCTATACCATATCAATGGCTGTCCAATCTCTTCTTCAAAACCTTTAGTGAGAGAGCACCTAAAACTTCTGGAGGAAAACCATTCCACTGATTAATTGTTTTCATCGACACAAAATTTCTCCTTAATTCTAGGCTGGATATCTAATAAGCTTCCATCCGTTACTTCTTGCCTTGTCCTCAGGTGTTTTGGAGAATAGGTCAACCCCCTCTTTTCTCCCTCAAATGTTGGAAGACTGCTATCATATTACCGCTAGTCCTTCTCTTCATTAGACTAGAAGTTCCCAGTTCCAACCATTCATCACACGTTTTAGTCTCTAGTCCCAAATCATCTTTCTCCCTCTTCTCTGCACTCTTTCTAGGGTCTCAAGATCTATTTTGTATTATAGTGACAGGAATCGGATGCAGTGTTCCAAGTGTGATCTCACCAGTGCAATATAAAGCAGTAGTATCATTTTGCCTGATCTTGACACTATCCCACTGCTGATGCAACCATGGACTGTGTAGCCTTTTTTGGGCTGCTGAAAAACAAGATATTCTAACAAGCTGATCATAATGATCAGCTTTCAGGGAGCATCTCTTGAAAGAAGAGGCCGGATAGGAAGGTTTGAAAGTGTCTCCCTTCCCTGTCTGTAACAATTCGGTTGTCTGCATTTACACAACAGTATACATGGACGTGATTGTCCAATGCTGCAGGAGTAGGAGGGGCTTCAGCAGGTAGGCTCATTGTGCAAATCTGAATCATCCACATGTTGCTTTCTTTTCCTGTCCCAAATGTCAGAGTTGTCCTTCCAAACAAAACAATACAGATTGGCAATGATAACAGCTTGTCATCCTCTGGAACACATCTTCATTTGCATGAGGAGGGCATTCAGTATGTCTCCTCCAGTAGCTCATTTATTATAGTGCTCAGCACATGTTGGGGCTTGCTTTCAAAAGCCAGCTGCACGCAAAGACAGTGTTTCATTTCTTGACACCATTAATTGGGTTATGAGTCAGAGCTCTAATGAAGACAGGTTATCGTGTCTCTGTGCAACTGTCTTGGGAGACAGGCCAAACCACCGAGGGAGGGGATTTAGTTAGCCTCACATTGTTTATCAGGCAGCCGAGGTCACTAGATAAATGGCCAAAGCCATCCGATGTTTCTGTGGGCACCTGTTTAATGATCCTGCGGCCTCAAATGGATCTTGGATGTCCCTGAAACCTTCACCCTGGGAAGCCTTGTTAACAAACAGAGGAGTAAAATGGAGAGAAAAACAAGTAGACCAGAATAAATAAAATGGTGTTGTCTGAGGAGACTAAACAAAGAGAGTGTTGTAAAAGCCTAACTGTGGTGTGGCCTCTCTCAGCAAGTGATGGCATTACTGGTACCTTTTCTTAATGGTTGGCCAAGTACATCATAATATGGCTGATTTAGAAAAGTCTTGTTCAATCTATTTATTTTTCAGCATTATCTTAGAATACTCTTCATCTCAAACAAATATCACTGCTCCCCACTGACAATATAGAATCATAAAGCCATAGGGCTGGTGGGGATCTTGGAGATCTTCTAGTCCAACCCACTGTCCTTATACCATCCCAGAAAACAGCTGTCCAATCACGTCTTGAAATTCTGAAGCAATGGAGCACCTACAAGAGCAAGCTGTTCCACTGACTAGTCCTTCCCACAGTCAGGAAATTTCTCCTTAGTTCCAGGTTGGATTTTCTTCTGATGAGCTGCCATCCCTTCCATTTTGTTCTGCCCTCAGGTTCTTTGGAGAATAAATCAATCCTTCTTCCCTGAGAGACAGAAACCGAAATCTAAGCACCTAACTGGAGCAGATGTTAGAAGTGGTACTTCTCAAGATCTAACATAGCCATGTAAGGGCATAATAAAGAAAAAGGGGGAAATGAAATATCTCAGATTCTGAGTCCTGACTTAGAATACATATATTTTGCCTTACATTACACTTTTCATTACCAAATAATCTGAAGTGAAGAGAGCACATCTGTTTAAGTACGTGGCCAAAACACAAGGCCATAGCAAGCTAGTTCTCGTATCTGATAAAAGAATGTAGAGAAATTATAGGAAAGCAGAATGAAAAAGTAAATAGCAAAAATATGGAAAGAGATCAACTCCTCATCAATCCCTTCTCTATTTATCACAACAGGACTAGAAGATTTAGAATATTACTACTTTTCAAATATCCCATGGATGAATAGTGCCATTTGCCTTTCCAGTTTGGCTCTTCTAAGAAATTTAAATCAAGAGCTGAGTACCCTGCAAGGAAGAATATCTAATATCACTGTCTCTAATCAAGTTTAAGAATTCAGTATTTGCTGTTTAACTTGTTTTGAGAGGAATGGAAAACTAAACCAAATGGACCACATTCAATCAATAGCTGAAGGATAGATATATATCAATTAATTTATGTTTGATGGATCTGATTATTTTAAGTTGTATATTACATATGTTTATATTAGCATATTGTAGCAATGGCATCTGCTTCTGAGCCCTACTAGTATGAATGCATTCTTCAGTACAGTATTTAGGATTAGCATATTCCACACAGACAATACTGGAGGACCAGCGTCAACACCAAATGGTTAATCTAATCTACTGGTCTACAATGTAGTGGAGTGTCTGACTAGGTATCTAAACAGTAAACAGTAATCTTCACAGCCTTAATGAATAGATAAAGGTGATGGTAAGAAGAACAAGAATCTACATGACACTAGCCCAAATATTAAACAACCTTTTGATGTCATAAGTTAATGTTTTCCCTGCTTAGTCTAACACAGAGCCAACCTTATCACCCTTAGGAGCTTTAATTCATCATTGATAGATTTCCAGGTTATGCTGTATATGGTGGATAGGGGAACTACGAGAACTAAATTTTATTGGCTATTCATCAGCCATCCAGTATCTTGGAAATGTTACCCTCCTCTTCTTTTCCACAAAGGCAGTGTGTTTTGTTAGCCTGACAGAAAAAAGTAGGAAAGATTCCTGCAAGACATTACATTCATATAGCAAGACAGTGGTGGGATTCAAATGTTTTTACTACCGGTTCTGTGGACATGGCTTGGTGGGGGTAGCTATGCAATCAGCCAATCGGTGGTGGTATTTGCTGGTCAGGCCTGTCAAGTTTGAATTTTAAAAATAAGGTGTGCCCCCCCCCGCATGCGTGCACAACCCCCGTGTGTACGTGCACACGTGTGCAGCCGCCCCCTCGTGCACACATGTGCATATGGGGTTGTGCACGCATGCATGGGGGGCAGGGCATGCCTTTCCCTTATTTTTAAAATAAAGAAAACCCCTGCCCTGAGCCGTCTGAAAACGCCTCTTGCAGCTGCGCAATTTAGCATTGCAGAGCTGCAATGGCATTCAAAAGAGGTTTTTAAGTCATGGCCAAACCTTCATGCGCGATCCCCTGGCTGAGGCCAGCGCCGGCTCCTCACCCCCACCAGCGCGACTTGCAGGGGGCAGGAGTGACTCAAAGGCGCAGGTCTGGCAAGCAACGGGAGCTGCGGTGACCCCTGGAAGAATCCCTGTACGAGCTAGCAAGTCAATCAGAGGAGCAGCCGGCCTGGGCCTGCAGCAGCCCAGGAGACCCCTGTTGCTCCGGGCTTTGGGCTGCCACCCTCCATAGGAAGGCCCGTCGGGGTCCCCGGCCACACCCCGCTTCCCCCAAAGGCGAGGAAAGGAGTCTCGGAGCCGGATGCCGAAGCACAGACTTAAGAGGAGCTCTGCTGACGTGGCTGCTCCGCTGCTGAGAGAGCTGGTTGAGGTGCGGGGAGGGGGGAGGAGGAGTGGGGATCCTTCCTCCCTCATGCCTGTGGGCACTTGTCCCCTGGTTCCCGTGCTGAAGGGAGGGGCATTATGGGGGATTGCAAAGCTCCCACCACTGTGCGCACAGCAATGCTCCCCATTGCATGTCTCCAAAAGCACGCTTTGCAGTCATTGCCCAACGGGGATGGGGGGAGAAAAAGGGATGGCTGCCAGTCAGCAGGACCCCCATTAGAAGCCCCCTCCCCCTGCTTCCTCCCC
>JANHFR010002372.1:118432-129229 GCA_032468015.1 Mimophis mahfalensis | reverse complement strand
TAAACCCCGAGATTCGAACCCTTCACATACACACCCGTGAAAACTTAGAAAAAGAAATATATATATATATATATATACACACATATATATATATACACATATATATATATGGCATTATGCTTTGTTTGGGTATTTTCCCACATCTTCATAGTTGTGCAACGTTGTAGCAATGTTTCGGTAAAATCTCATTTACCATCTTCAGGCTCATATGTGGAAGGCTGTGGCAGCTGTTGTGTATATGATTTGGGACAGTGGTTACAGGACCAAGCAAGAAAGCAGAAAGTTGTGAATTCTAGTCCCACAAAGTCAGCTGAGTAACTCTGGGCCAATCATTCTCTTATAGGATTGTTGTTATTGGGAAAATAGGAGGTGGAGTTATTTGAGTTATTTATAAAAATAATAAAGGTGAGATTTTAAAAAATGCAGAAATTTCAAGGGATCTAAAGTAAAACCAGCTTGATCTCTTGTGTTCAGACAAATTAAACATATCTGCAAAAATTAAACAATTTGCTCTGTATTTAGAATTAATTGTTGGCAGAGAGAGTGGGAATTACATTCTCATAATGTATCTTCTGCCAAAAGACTCCTATGGAGAAAAAAACAAGAGCTTACTAGCAAGTATAGAAAGTGCTGAGAATTGTATTTTGTGTCTTGGCAATTCATTGAAGTGTACCTCTGAGGCTACATTTTTCTACTAAGCACAAAGAATGGCTGAAGCTAAAATTAATTTGGGAATTAAAATTATTTACGCTGACACCACCAGCATGATTTCCTGAAGAAATAAACATAACTGTTAAGTTCAAAAGAATTATTTGAGTTTTGTAGTTAAGTGGTATTGATAGCTTTTCAAAGATTATTGGCGTCTTCTTTGTGGGAATGCAAAATCATAAAGTAACGGACATAACATTATAAATCATCTTCTATCCAACCAGCTCTTCCCCTTTTGCACCTTGAGAGTCCTACTGATCTACAAGCATCATGGCTGCTGTTAAGAAATTAAATCAGTGATTCTTACAATTGGTCAGTGTGGGTTATACAATTGACAGTCAAATCTGTCCTTTGAAAGTACAGGTAGTGCTTGACTTATGGCCACAACTGAACCCCAAATTTCTCTTGTTAAGCAGTGAGTCTTGCCCCATTTTATGATTTTTCTTGCCACAATTATTAAGTGTACCACTACATTTGTTAAATTAGTAATATGGTTGTTAAGTAAAGCAGGCTTCCCCATCGACTTTGATCATCAGGGGGTCGCAAGAGGAATCACATGACCCTGGAACACTGCAAATAAATATAGGTAGCCCTCAACTTATGACCACAACTGAGCACAAAATTTATGTTGTTAAATGAGAAATTTGTTGAGTGAGTTTTGCTCCATTTTGCAAATTTTCTTGCCACGTTTGTTAAGTAAATCGCTGAAGTTATTCAATCAAGTTAGTGATATGGTTAAGTTTAATCTGGTTTCCCCATTGACTTCACTTGAAAAAAGGGATCACATACCCCAGGGACACTGCAACTGTTGTAGATGTGAGTCAGCTGTCAAGCATCTGAATGTAAATCACATGACCATGGGGATGCTGCAACGATCGCAAGTGTGAAAAATGGTCACGTCACTTTTTCACTGCTGTTGTAACTTTGAACAGTCACTAAATGAATGGTTGTAAGTTGAGAACTATTTGTATCCTGAGGAGTCAGGAAGTGGGGAAAAGCAATTTTTCATGGTCACAGGAATCAGCTCCCTCTTTAATTCCAGATAAAAATGCTGAAATAATACCACCAGAGATCTTCATCTGCATCAGCAGAAGCCTGAATTTATAGGGAGTCCTTGACTTACAACCATACAATTAGTGACCATTTGAGGATACAACGACACTGATTAAAATGACTTATGATCAGTTTTCACACTTATAATCAGAGGTGGTATTCAGCCAGTTCCAACAGGTTCTGGAGAACCAGTAGCGATAATTTTGACTGGTTCAGAGAACCAGCAAATACCACCTCTGATTGGCTGACACTGGCAAATACCACCTCAGATTGACCGACAGCATAGCCTGCCCACTAAGCCACACCCACAGAACCGATGGTAAAAAAATTTGAATCCCACCACTGCTTATGATCATTGCAGCATCCCCATGGTCACGTGATCAAAACTCGACTACTGCAATGCCCTCTACATGGGGCTTCCCTTGGGGTATGTCCGGAGACTGCAGCTGGTGCAGAATGCGGCCGCACGGGTGGTGATGGGGATATCACGTTACTCCCATGTTATGCCACTCCTGCGCAGTCTGCACTGGCTGCCAGTTGCTTTCCAGATTCGCTTCAAGGTCCTGGTTACCACCTATAAAGCCCTTTATGGCAATGGCCCGGGGTACTTACGGGAGCACCTCCTGCCACCAGTATCAGCTCCTCACCGCCCAGTTCGAGCTCACAGAGTCGGCCTTCTCCGGGTGCCGTCGGCCAGACAATGTCGGCTGGCGACACCCAGAGGGAGGGCCTTCTCTGTGGGTGCCCCCAACTTATGGAATCAACTTCCGCCCGAGCTGAGGATGGCCCCAGATCTCCGCTCTTTCAGGCGAGAACTAAAAACGTACCTTTTCCGGATGGCTGGCCTGGGCTGAGGGAGGATATTGATGGGGTTTTTACCTAGTCTGTCGCGGCAATATTGTTAGTTTAATATTCATTTTAATTTTTATATTGTGTGTTTTTAACTGCCCTGTACACCGCCCTGAGTCCCTAGGGAGAAGGGTGGTATAAAAATTCAATAAATAAATAAATAAATAAATAAAATTCACTTAGCAACTGGCATGTATTTATGAAGGTTGCAATATCCTGTGGTCATGTGATCTCCTTTTGGAACCTTCTGACAAGCAAAGACAATGGGGAATGTAGATTCACTTAACAACTGCATCATTAACTGTAGTGTATTGCTTAACAACTGTGGCAAGAAAGGTCATAAAATTGGGCAAAATTGTGTCTTGCTTAGCAACTGAAATTGTGGTCGTATGTCAAGGACTACCTGTAATCATATTAGCTCCTGAAGACTTATCCAAGACTGATTTGATCATGAAAATGTGGAAATGCAACAGAACAAGCTGTGTATGGAAGAGGCCTATAACTCTTTCAGGGGTGGACAAGTGAATCCTGTTGAAAAGCGAGCACACATCTTTGTGTGAGGAAGATGAGAGGAAGGATAAAATTAGATGGAACTTTATTGAACAATTTCTCCGTCTTCTATATTCACATTCTCTATCGCAGTTGTTCCCAGTCTTGGCAACTTTAAGATGTGTGGACTTCAACTCCCAGAGTTCCCCAGCTAAATATGAATTCTGGGAGTTGAAGTCCACACATCATACAGTTGACAAGATTGGGAACTATCATTCTGTAACAATCCCTTTTCCCTCATAGTTCACAATCTGCCTAAGAGCAACTTTCTAGGATTTCTAGAGGGCTATCAAATCTGGGCTGCAAAAATTTGGATGGACAATAGATGGAAGCAGTGAATATTTTCTGTTTGCTTGCAGGATGGATGCATCATGCACCGGCTAAGCCCATGCGGTTTAGCAAAGGGGGGGAAAGTCCCGATATGTCACGTGAAGGCGCTGTGATGAACGTGTAACACCCTAGATCTAATGCTTAGCCAGATTTTTTGCATCCCAGTTCCAGTAGACATAAACTATCCATTTGACAAAATGTTGAAATCTTGATTTATTCTTTTTCATTACTTTTTCATCTCACAAACGTTATCTCTAGCTTGATCAGATTTTGGCATTATTTCAGTGGCTTATGTGGCTAGGGAAACAAAGTGTAATGATATTTAAGTTGACAAACGTTATGATTATAAATCATAATATAGGAAGCTTCACCCTATGGCCTGTCAGTAATTCACAGCTCTCCTGGCGTTTAACTCCTTATTCAGGATTTGGTTGACTAGACAGAAGATTCTTTGACATGACTAGATTAGACTCTTTATTGCAGACAAGAACAAAGCCTTAAACACAACAGGTAGATTGCCCATTATATACTACAGTGCAAAGAGAAAAGACTGAATGCAATATAATATTTATTCATTCATTCATAGTTTAAATATTTATTATTTACGTACTTAATTAATTGATTGATTTTTACACTGCCCATCTCACCTAAGTGGCTTTAGGCAGTTTACAACATTTTCCTTCCAATCCTTTTGAGTAACCAGATAATTGGCCAATCTCCCAGTGGTTTTGGAGGCAGCTGCAATATGCTTATACAATGATTCTGTTAAGTATTTGAATCTGTTCAGCGGGAAATCCACGCGAGCCCATTGGTTAGTGGGCTGGCCCCAACCGTATATAAAGAGTTGAGTTTCTCCCAGCCTGTTGCTGGGTCCTAACCATGATTAAAAGAGCTGTTGCATGAAATCACTCTTGGCTGCCGAGTCCTCATTCTGCACCTAGATCTCCAGATCTAACTCTGGCGACAAAGGTGGGATACTGACACACGAGCCAGCAAGACCCAATGAGTTCCGGAGCATCGAGCCGCGCCATGGCTACCTACTCCGCTCCCCCGCCGTTCCAGCAGAAGACAGAGAAATGGGAGGACTACATGACCCGTTTCGAGTGCTCCCTCCATGCCGCCGAGCTCGGCAGCATCTCGGACAACCGAAAACGGGCACTCTTCCTCACACACTGTGGCAGCACCGTCTTCAGCGTCGCTAAGGCTTTAGCGAGCCCAACGCTGGTGATGTCGGTATCCTGGACGGCACTACAGTCAGTGCTGAGAAAGCACTACTCCCCGGCACCGTCCAAATACCTCCACCGAATCAAGTTTCAGCAGTAGGTGCAGAGAGAGGACGAGTCAATCAACAACTTTGTCGCCACGCTGCAAGGTGCAGCCATACCGGCCAAGTTCAGGGACCTAGACGAGGCCCTGATAGAACAGGTGATCCGCGGGGTCACCGACACCCAACTCTGGAGACACTTCCTAGCTCACCAGGACCTGACCCTGACAATTGTGCTGGACAAGGCGAGGGCGCACGAATCATCCTCATCTGCGGCAACCACATTGCAGTAACCCCAGAAGACCCAGGGTGCGACCAAAATGGCCTCTGTGCACCATGAGGAGGCCAGCACCGATGAAGGCGACACATCGGGAGAGGACGTGTACGCAACCGAGCGGGGAAACCCAGAGAGAAACCCCCACAGTTGTGCCAGCTGTGGCGGTCCCATTGCAGGTTCCGAGAGATGACTTGCCGCTGCTGTAACAAGCAAGGGCATATCGCTAGAGCCTGCTGAGCGGGGAACCCAATGAGCCAAGCAGAAAACCCAGAGAGAAACTTCCCACCAAAAGAAATGGCGGTGAAAGACAAAGGAGCCAATCAGAAGTGCCATTTTAATGGTGGCGCCAAGTTTGAAAGGACTGAAGCACACACACTGAGTGTTGACCAAGCGAACACAGAGAGAGAGGAGAAGATCTACATGACCGTGCAGATCGACGAAAGAGACTGCTGCATGAAGATCGACTCTGGCTCGCCCATCTCCATTGTTTCGTGGGACTGGGTCAAGCAAGCCTTCCCCAAGCTCCAGCACTGAGACCTCGAACCACAATGCATCCGAATCCGGGACTGCCAAGGGAAAACCCTCCGAGTGGCAGGCAGGAAGGATTTCCTCGTCTGCTATGGCGACGTCGCAAACAGATTGCCCCTCATCATAGTGCATGGCCATTTCCCCAGCCTCTTGGGGATGAACTGGTTCCCAGCACTCGGCTTGGGCATTACCGGAGTGCACAGCATTACCGGCCTCCCAGACAACGTGACCACCCTACGGGATGACCTCTTAGCAGAGTTCAGGGATGTTTTTGAGACCGGACTGGGCAGATACGTGGGGACCCCCATCTCCTTTGGACTTGACCCTAACGTCGCCCCAATCCGGTTGAAGGCCAGGCGGATTCCCTTAGCACTCAAACCCAAGGTCAAAAGGGAGCTCGACAAGCTCGTAACACCTGTTAAGCCAGATGGGTCTGTGCGCATTTGCGCCGACTACAAGTGTACGATCAACAAGGCCTTGCAGCTGAGTGCCTATCCAGTTCCCATTATCCACCATCTACTGCACTCCCTGGGGCCAGGAAAATTTTTTGCCAAATTGGACCTGGCCCAAGCATACCAGCAATTACCGGTGGATGAAGCCACCGCAGAGGCCCAAACAATAGTAACCCACCAGGGCACCTTCAAGTGTACACGCCTCCAATTCGGAGTCAGCATTGCACCAGGACTTTTCCAGAGCACCATGGAGAGGCTCCTCCATGGTCTCCCGGGGTCGTGCCTTATTTTGACGCCGTACTCATCATCGCCAATGACCCAAGACAACTGAAGGAGCGGCTAGCTGCCATCCTGACAAAATTCAGAGTAGCCGGCCTCCACGTCAAAAAAGAAAAATGCTTGCTCAGGGTCCCCTCCATAGAATTCCTAGGCTACTGTATCGACCAGAAAGGAATCCACCCCACAGAGAGCAAGGTCAGGGCAATCAAGGACACCCCAACCCGGAAGTCCAAACAAGAACTGCAAACCTTCTTGGGACTTTTAAATTTCTATGTGGTTTTCCTTAAAGATAAAGCCACCGCAGCCGAGCCCCTCCACAAACTCTTATCACCCAAAGCTGCGTGGAAATGTGGGAAAGAAGAAGAACTGGCATTCAGAGCTGTCAAAAATTTGCTTTCGCAGGACAGCTTCCTGATCCAGTATAACGCCACCCTCCCACTCGTCCTTGTCTGCGATGCCTCACCCTTCGGTGTGGGTGCTGTCCTCGGCCACTGGAAGCGCCCATCGCATTTTACTCTCGGACGTTGTCGCCCGCCGAGAGGAACTACGGCCAGATCGACAAGGAGGTGCTGGCAGCAGTAGCAGGAGTCAAGAAATTCCACGACTACCTGTACGGGAGGGAATTCGACCTGGTAACGGACCACAGACCACTGCTCGGACTATTGGCGGGAGACTGACAGATACCTACAGCCTTATCGTCCAGGATGCAGCGCTGGGCACTCTTCCTGTCTGGCTACTCCTACCGCCTGAGCCATCGCCCCGGAAAAGACATGGGAAATGCCAATGCCCTCAGCCGCTGTCCCCTACCAGACCACATCAACAAAGCGACGACGGACGCCACCGTCC
Organism: Mimophis mahfalensis; assembly: GCA_032468015.1. Taxonomy (NCBI): domain Eukaryota; kingdom Metazoa; phylum Chordata; class Lepidosauria; order Squamata; genus Mimophis; species Mimophis mahfalensis. The sequence goes on along the minus strand of JANHFR010002372.1, from coordinate 122,094 downwards.
TCCTGTTGGACATTTTGGACTCAGCCCCAGTCACCTTGGCCGAGGTGGCCAGAGCCACTAACAAGGACACTGAACTTCGGGCTGTCACCAGTTGGGTGAAGAGGGGGTGGCCGCAAAAGGAGGAAGGGGACAACTTCAAAACATATTTTGTGAAACGAGATGAACTGAGCTGCGTGGGGGGGGTGCCTGTTGTGGGGTGGCAGGGTGGTTATTCTGGCAAGTCTGCGAAAAAGGGTACTGGAAGTATTGCACACGAGCAACCCAGGGGTGGGAAGGATGAAGGGTCTGGCAAGAAGCTACGTCTGGTGGCCCCTTATGGACAAAGACATTGAACTCTAGGTGGGAAAATGCAGCCCATGCCAGCTCTCCAGACCAAACCCCCCGGCAGCACCCATGCAAGAATGGGAGCAACCCTCCGGCCCCTGGCAGAGACTCCATATAGACTTTGCAGGCCTGTTCCATGGGCAAACCTTTTTAATAATTGTGGACGCTTACTCCAAATGGCTGGAGGTCAAGCTAATGAAAGGCACCACCACCCGGGCAGTCATCACAGAGTTAAGACAACTTTTCGCCACCCATGGCATTCCCAACGTTGTTGTCTTGGACAATGGGCCACAATTTACTGCAACTGAGTTCGAGGGGTACCTTGCCACCCTGGGGGCCCGACATGCACTCACGGCCCCATTCCGAGCACAAGGGAATGGCCAGGCAGAATGCTTCATCAGAAGCACCAAGGAAGCCCTTTCACGTCTAAGCCCAGGGGACTGGCAGGAGCGAATTGACGTATTCCTGCTAGCCCAACACAATTTCCCATGCACGGCCACCGGGAAAAGTCCAGCGGAGCTCCTGATGGGCAGGAGGCTCCGATGCATCCTTGACCAGCTAAACCCCCAATATGACCCCGATAAGTTCAAGGGGGAGGGCGAGAGACCCAGGGAATTCATAACCGGGGCACCAGTCTATGCCAGGAATTACGCCGCCGGCCCCTTGTGGGAAGCAGGGACAATCTCAGAAAAAACAGGCCCGTTGTCATACCGGGTGGACATGGGAGATGGTCGAATATGGAAATGGCACATCGACCAGCTCCGGCAGCGACTACAGGCCAACCCGGACAAAGGCATGCCCCAGCAGGTGCAACCAGGTGAGAAACAAATACTGCAGTCTGCTCTTCAATTCGAGGACAAGACTCACGGGCCCCCTGAACACCCCCCCCCCACGAGAAGCAACGCCCGAAGCTGAGCCGGTGGACTTATCTGGAGGTGCCAAGGTCCCAATTGTCAAAAAGCCGGACACGCCCAAGCAACCAGCCCAACAGGGGGCGGACCGGAGCCCAGCAAAGCAGTCCATCCCACTCGATGCCTCGCCTCTGACTGAGCTGCGCAGGTCAACTAGGGTGCGGGCACGCCCTAGTCACCTGACAGATTACATATGCTGATCACTTGCTAATCACCCCAAGTGCATTCTGGGGGGAAGTGGTGTTAAGTATTTGAATCTGTTCGGCAGGAAATCCGCGCGAGCCCATTGGTTAGTGGGCTGGCCCCAACTATAAATAAAGAGTTGAGTTTCTCCCAGCCCGTTGCTGGGTCCTAACCATGATTAAAAGCGCTGTTGCATGAAATCATTCTTGGCTACCGAGTCCTCATTCCTGCACCTGATCTTCGGATCTAACACATAGTAAGGTTAACAAATGCTTTACTGAACACAGTTGATATTTGGAAGCAGAGCAAATATGATGAACATTACTAAAACATTAATATTTATTAACAAGGGTGGCCCAGTGCTTTGGATTCAATCTCTAAAAGATGCTTCAGAGGTATATGGGAAACTGCAAATGTGGTACCAGTCTACAAACCTTAGTCTGCTATTTGATCCCTGGAAAAGAGGCATCTGCTTTAAGATGTTGCAGACAAAAGCTTAGTACTGTTTATGCTCCATACATCTTTAATTTACATTGCACAGGCCTTTGAATAATATTCTAATGTTAGAACATTTTGATGGTGAATATTCTGAGATAAATATCATGTGATATTCTCTATAAAGGGAAGAACTTGCAATATGGGAGGAAATTCCATCTTTCTTAGTGTTGACTGAAGCAGAATTCAAGATACTTTTTATCCTTATTACTGTCCCAAGATCCTTCCTCCTAGCTCTCTGAAACAGCATAAGTAGTTAAAATGGTTTTTTCATTCTTCCATGAGAAGAATTCATGTAGTACAAGACATACATGTGGACATTCTTTAAAACTGGTTGGAACTTATCCATCTCTCTATATAAAACAAAAGTGTGGCTGACTGGCTGGCTGGCTGGCTGGCTGGCTAGCTGGCTGGCTGGCTGGCTGGCTGGCAGGTAGGCAGGCAGGCAGGTGGCCTGGCCCTACTTTGCATGGGCAGGGGTCTGGAGCCGGTAAGGTAAAGGCAGAAAGAGCCAGAGAGGGCCACTGGCAGCCTTCCCCATGCCTGGAGAGCACAAAGGAAAGGAAAGGAATACCTGGGCAACGCCAGGTAATCAGCTAGTAAAGTATAAAATCCTGTTGTGATAAGCACGTTCCCCAACTGTAGACAAGGAAATGTGTACATTTCCATTTGAAGCTCAACCTATGTGATCATGGCTATTATTCATTTACCTATTTATTGATAAAACTTTTATAAACCATCCATCTTATATTGAGCTCTGGATGGCTCTCAGCCATTTGGTAGGGTGAATTCACTCAGCATCTGATTTTATTTCTTTAGCTGTACATATACCATCGATCATATAATAAGCAAGGTTATCTTGACAGATTAGTCAGTATTTTACAGTTAAAAATGATAAAATACAGCAATTTTGAAACAATAGACAGCATGGTACCTCATGCACTTGGAGTTTAGCAGTGCTTTCATTATTTATAGTGGCTGTTTTTCTGATGTCATCAATAACTTGTTGCAAAGCCTCTTGCAAGCCTGTGAACTTGGTGTTGTGTTCCCCAAGCTGATCCAATATGTCAGGAATCAAAGACCTGGTTTCATTACGTTTCTGTTCCCAACTTTCAGCTTTCCTTAATACTAAGAAAAGAGGCAAGTGATTAATATGCTTAAATTTTGTCAGTCACTGTAGTATACTTTACAGCTCTTGCTTGTTATGAATTTGTGCACTTCTACATTGCCAGTCTTCAATCCCCAGACTCAAACAGCACTTTTAAGCTTCTCCATGATTATCCTTACTGCTGCTGATCTCAACACACAGAGAGCAGGGCATGAGCTAGTTCAACAGGCCCTCCAGTTGACTGGTTGGAGAGCTCTGAAATCTGCTTCCTAACAGCTCACAGCTCTTCTCTCCTTGTTTTTAACTTCATGTTCTGCTTGCTTTTTAAATATGTGTGAGAGAGCTATAAAGCTGCATCTTAAAGAGAAGCAAAATGATATTGTAGTTTATTGAGGAACAAGGAAAGGCAAAAGTTCCCTCCAGTGGAAATGCCTACCTGAAAGCTTTTAGCATTCATGCAGCAAAACTCTTGTGGCAATAAGTTAAACTGTAAAGGTTTCCCTTGCACATATATGCTAGTTGTTTCTGACTCTAGGGGATGGTGCTCATCTTCATTTGAAAGCTGAAGAGGCAGCACTGTCTGAAGATGCCTTGGTGGTCATGTGGCCGGCATGACTAAACACTGAAGGCACACGGAATGC
>JANHFR010002372.1:84212-96611 GCA_032468015.1 Mimophis mahfalensis | reverse complement strand
AAACAGAGATGAGCACTGCCCCCTAGAGTCGGGAACGACTAGCACATATGTGCGAGGGGAACCTTTACCTTTACCTTTTTAAACCGCCCTGAGTCCTTTGGGAGAAGGGTGGTATAAAAATCCAATTAAATAAATAAATAAATAAATTTTGCGACCTTTCTTGCCTCAGTCATTAAGTGAATCACTGCAGTGAATAAGTTAGTAACCCGGCTGTTCAGTGAATTTGGCTTCCCCGTTCATTTTGCTTGTCAGAAGGTAACAAAAAATGATCACATGTCCTAAGGACATAGTAACAGTCATTCTCAGATCTTCTTTCTCTTCTATCCCTAAACTTTAAGACACTGAATGGAAATATGCTTGTTATTTTCTAGTGTAAACATGCAGGTGATTTCATGGAGACAAATGTTGAACTTTGATCACATGATCATGCAGAAGCTTGCAAAGGTTCTAACTGTGAAAAACCGTCCTAAGTCACTTTTTTCAGTGTCCCTGTAACTTTGAATAGTTCACTATAAGAACTGTTGTAAGTCAAGGACTACCTGTATTCAAGGGAGCATCCTGTATACTCCCACAAATCTTTGCATTTTGCTGAACAGCCAAAAAGCAATGTAGAAGCCGAGTTTATACCTTTGGCTCGCTACATTGCAAAGACAAGACACTGAAAAAGGCAGACATGGTGGAAATTACAGTGTGATACCAGACTGTTTTAGGTAAACCCATTCCTTGTGACATCATTTATCCCTTCCTACTAAATCAGTGTACAAGCCATATGTCTCTGAGATATGGTCAGTGAATAAAAGTCTGGTTTACTGGGCCACAATTTCCTGACTAAATCTTCTCCATATTGCTCTTCAAGGTCAATTCAGATTGCTGTGAATGTTTTTCTACGGGGGTATTTTCAACAGTTCATGTGTATGGGGAGAAGAAAGACTTCTCACAGATTTGGTAATGAAAACATGATAGACATGTATGGGGAGGTACTGTACCTTTTATCATCTCAGGTGACCTTCTACGAATATGTAGGGCACACTCTTAAAGACTTTTTTTTATCTAAAGGAATTCTCATAAACAATTAATGTAGTTGTTTCATGTAGACTTTCTACCCTTTTTTTCTGTTGTACCAGTATTTTCCTTTTTGTGTTCATCTTTTATTCTTGTTATAAAATCTTTAAATCTAAGAGACAAACCAAATGGCCTTATCTCCTCCCATTGGAACAAATCCCAAATGTGACTAATCCATTATCCACGTTAGGCATAGAGCACTATAAACTGTGAATCTTTTTTTTAAAAAATCATACAGTTAATTGCACCATAACGTATCTACCAAAGGAAAAGAAGAAGGAAAGGATTTTTTTTACCTGATCTTTTACAGTTTCAACATCTGTCTTCTGCAATGTATTTTTGCAATATAAGCAATATGTATGAATTCATGGAAGAAAAAAAGAAATAAATGCCTTGGAAGCAAGACTAATAGACCATCCGTGCAGTCTGTCAGCTTAAAGGTTACGAAAATTGTATGAAATCGGGCTGCTACTGAAATGGAAATTATAAGGACAATTTATTAGGCTCTTAAAACTATTCTGAGTTTGTGCCAGATAAATCATCATGAATTCTATGTTATCTATATATTAGTAAAAGTTTTGTGTCTGTAACCTTTAACTGGGTGAAATGGTGCATCATAGACTAATACTTTTTGAACTGAGATATTTTAAATGGTCTAATTTATAGAATGTGCTCCAATCCAGGACCCATAACTCCTATAGATTTGGAATTAGGGAAATGTTATAAAACATTTTATGACAAAAATGATCATAAAGCATTTTATGACATAATACAAAATATCATAAAACATTTCCTGTGGTCAATTTGTGATGTTTGATTGTGTTATAAGTTCAACATCGGCTACTTTGAAGGCAGATACATCTCTGAATATCTCCCTGAATTTTTAAGAACTTTTCAAGTTGGTTAGAAGCTATGACAGTGTTGAAGGCATTGAGTAATCTGATAACAAAATATCTTTGAAACAACGGCATCATGGATTGGTTAGCTGAATATAAGTGTAGGGTTTCCATTCAGTCCTCATAATGCTGGGCTCTTAGGGATTTCCTTCAGAATACTGAGTACTTCAGCTGGTTATATCACATATATTTTATATATGTAAACTTTCTTAACATTTCTATTAGTTTGTGTTGCTGTCATGTTCTGTAACATATCTGAAAAGTCTTATCTGAAGATTTGAGGCAGATTTGCCTGAAAGCATCTGTATCCAAATTTGCTCCCAACCAGAAAATTTGCTCCCAACCAACTAGTTCCTTGAAAGAAATAAATGCTTCTTTTTCAAGGCATATTTTATACTAGAAATTCTTTCTCCCCAGTTTGGTGCAGTGATTAAGGCATCAGGCTCTAAACCAGGGGACTATGAGTTCTAATATAGCCTTAGGCACAATACCAACTGGTGACTTTGGGCCAATCACTTCCCCTCAGCCCTAAAAAGCAAGCAATGGGAAACCATTTTAGGAGTCAAAACTGACCCAAAGTGGCTTGGGCGTGCACACACAAGGTAGATTAAAGAATAAAAGGGGGAAAAAAAAGATTAAGTATAATGTCTGCAATATCAGGCAACCCCTATCAACATAATTTTTTTAGGTAGATTAAAGCACAATGAAGTTTGGCTAGGGGCATTTTTTTCAGCAGCAGGAAGGATGGCTATAATAACTAACATCATTTGAAAATAAATATTAGTTTGCCTACTTGGCCACCAGAGGCAAGGGGCAAGGGCAAGGTTGGCAGAAGCTGGGTGCTCCTCTGGTCACATCACCCAGGTAGCCTTCTGGACATCGGTCACAGTGGTCTCCAGTTGTGTTTCTTTGGCAGTCCTGTAATATGAGAAAGAGAGAGAGAAGGAACATGAACATGTAAGAATTACTTATTCAGATGACCCAGAAATTATTGAAGTGAACACTCTTGGCAATCGGTGTAAGAAACCTTGGTGTTGATAAGGCGATCTGGGGTTTATTGACAGAAAAAAAAATGATGTTAGAATTGTATTTGGACCTTTGAAACTGAACATGTCAGGCTTGCTAACAAAGCACTAACAGTTTGTAAGATATAATTTTTGAAGGTATATTTCTGCAGCCTGTTCAGAGCTGCTAAGTGCAGTCCCTTCTTGTTCTAAATCATTCCACCACTAGCCCATCATTTCTCACAGTGAGATCCATATTAAAGAATTAATTTCTTGATGCCTTCTTGGAATCAGTTTGCATGCTGGCTAACCTATATTGTCAATTTATTTCCAAGAGCATCCATACGGGTATAAGGAATGGTTCCAATTCTTTCAAGTTAATAATTGAAGAAAGGCTCTTGAAGAAAGTCACAGATTGGGATCCAGGGGAAAAAAACCCCTGCTTCCACTTCACTTTATTCAGCATTCTGAGACTTGGGTTCTCTGACATAGTGATGTATGACTGGTTACTTCAGAAAAATGGCTACAGAGATATAGAACAAAAGAAAGGCTGCATTCTCCCATATTTCAATCCAGCCAAGAAGATGGTTTCATTTAATTCTGTTGTAAAAATGATTTCTTTGTGGCTTCTGTGGGGTTTTTGTTTGTCATATTTCATTCTTGTTTGCTGAAATGCAAAACACCCTTTTCCTATTTTTTGTCAACATACAGAAAGAAAGTTTACTTTTTTTTTAAGCGCACAGAAAGGAGTGCAGTTTTAAAATGTCAGCCTCTGGGCAAAGAATGCCCATACAGTGGAAACATGGGTTGTGAATGCTTTGGTTCACAACCAATTCTGGTTCTGAACAAAAAAGCCAGCCAAGTTCTGACTCGGTTCCCGACTCAGAACTCGGTTTGCGAACAAAAAACCTGCACGGAAAGCTTCCTTTCTGTGCCATTTTTGCTTCCGTGCATGTGCAGAATTGCCTGCGCATGCACGGTGAGTGTTGCTTCAGGTCGTGACCAATTCAGGTTGTGACCGCAATCCTGGAACAGATTGTGGTCATGAGCTGAGGTTCGACTGTATATGATCTTTGAACCTAACTGTGTGAGGGCCATTTTTCCCCCCATAGTTTTTCTTATAGAAATTTCCCTTCCTCCCAGTTTTGGGAACTTGATGCAAAGAAAATTTAGAAGGAGGAAATATGAAAATATGATGATGATGATGATGATGATGATGATGATGATGATGATTTAAATTTATATACCGCCCTTCTCCCGAAGGACTCAGGGAAGTGTACAGGGCAATTAAAATAAGATGAGATGAGAAATATACTGAGCATTTCAAAATAGCACTTTGTTTTGAATGCAGAGATGGCTGATTTCTCCAATCTATGGAGCATTTGCCAAAGAAGCAAAAGATGTATTTGTTTTATGGTATTTCTATGCCGCTATCTTCCAAAATGCCATCAAGAAAGCAAAAGAAATATTAGGGATTGTACATTATATCCTATTTTGAGTATAAAATCAAAATTGTTTGAGAGCAATTTCAAGTCATTTTGACTGTTCCATTTTTGAAAAAAAGCAATTCACTTGGGCATGAAGGATTTCTTAGAAGAATGGAACAAACAGCCATTCTGATTAATGCTGTTTTGAATGTTTGATCCTGATTTGAATGGCAATACAAGTATTTTGAAAAGATATGATTGACTCCTGCTTGGGCCTGTAAAGAACTAGATGTCCCTGCTTGCAATTAGTTTAGATTGGGATTGGGCATCTACATGAAGATAACAGACAATTTGAGACATTTAAGCAGGCATGGTTTATTTTTGTTAAGGCTGGATACATCACACTCCAGCACAGCCTTTACTTACAGTACATATATAAAAAGTGTTACTGTATTTCTGAATTACAAATAAAGGTTCAATAAAGTCTTTACAGCTTATGTTACACAATTCGTAATCCCTCTGTTTCCAATTAGCAGACTTTTTGAAGCATGAGAGGTTGGAAAGGGTCTGGTGCCCGCTGCTTATGTGACCAGTGATTATCAACCCAGACATTTTTTTTAAACAGGGGCTATGAATGAACAGGTTATGATCAGGTTCAGTGCTAAATGCTGCTTAAAGAAGCAGAGGAAATGAAGCTATAAACGTTTTTACAGAGGCCATAAAAATGATAAAAAGAACCTACCAAAGGATACGTTGACTTAAACAGTGGCCTCATTCCTTATAGGGCTTTCTAAATCCATGACAATGCTGCTTTAAATCCTGGGAGGATGTTTATACCTCCCCCCACTTTTTTCTCTCCTAAAAGCAGCAGCTGGACTTTTCACTGTGCAAAGAATAAGAGTTTGCGCATTTGGAAAGGGAAGTGATAGTGGTAGTTGCCTAGTAAATGGCAAAATTTCCCAAAGTTGTTGAATTATGACTTAGTTGAACAATGCCTTGAATTTTTCATAAGTGGTGGAATTGCAAAAATTATAACTCAATAAATTGAACTAACTAAACTTTTCACAAAACTAACTAAACCTTTCCCAAATTTGCTGGCCTGTCAGAATACCTGATTAGGATCCCAAGATATGTCACTAAGCTGCCAAAGTCCACTCAATCATGACCAAATGAGGAATACTACTAGAGATAACCCAGAGCTTCAGGGGTACCTAATTTTTTTTATCCAAGTTTTTTTTATTAATTTTTCTTTAAATAACACGTCTCTTACAAACAGAGCCACTTGGGCTTACACTCTTCCATTCTACAGTTAATTTTTTTAAGCATCTCTTTCAAGCATCAAGAGAGGGACACCTAATTTTTGATTCCTAATTTTGATCCCTAAAATAGCTAGCTTTTACTTTAGGAGTAATCAAATGCAATTGGATGTTTCAAGTGCAAAGGATGAATATAATCATACAGTTCACAGTTTTGATGTTGTTATCCAATTGGCTAATACAACTCTGCAAACAAACAAACAACATCAGAATGCTCTAAGGACTCCACAATTCACACTTAATGTGGAAAGCCTTCTTAACATAATTAATAAACTTTTAGATTCTTTTTGTTCTTTTGTTTTTAGTTGGGATTAAACTAGTATTTTTTTTAATGTACCTATGTATAATAGAATAAATTATAGCTTAAAGTGTTGTTAGAATTATTCAATCTGTATTTAATTCCTAAAAAATGTCTTTATTGTACAGTGTAGTTAAGATGGCCGACTAGGCCTTGGTCTCTCTCTCTCTCTCTCTCTCTCTCTCTCTCTCTCTCTCTCTCTCACACACACACACACACACACACACACACATATATTTTGGAGACAGCTTGTCTGCTGCCAGGCAAATCTCAACCATCCTGGAAGATAGCATAATGTGTCAATCATCATTAACACAGGAAGGTATAAATAAACGAGGCACCACTCCCAACCTCATGGTGGCAGTGTTATGGCTTAATATCATGCAGATGAGGTGTAGCTGGTGGTCCTCAACCCAGCCCTTACTTTCTGTTTCACTTCTACATGCCTGACTACCTCAATGTACATAGTTGTAAATAAAGTTTGCGTTCTGCTGAAGATCCTGTACTGTGGTCTGCTGCCTTTCCCTCTGCTATGATTCATCCACCTAAAACTAGCTGCAAGGTTTTCCTACAGCAGAGTAGAGACTGCTCTGGGAATATTTGACAAGTATGCTGGACTGCATGTTGCTTCTTCAGTTAAGGTATGAAATAAGGCTGTTGTAGAAGCGTATTCAAGAGTCAGAAGACAGAGGAAGGGTGATAAGGCAATTCAGAACAATTCTACCTTATGTACACTATCTCTAAGTTAGTGCGATGTATTAGTTCAGTAGGCTTTCAAGATTCTGTTGTATTATCCTACTATCAATGAATCTAATTCCAAAAATACAAGTACTTCTTGATTCCTATACCTGCCAGCCTCACAGGCCGCTAGATGTAAGACTGCTTAATGGCATACATAATTATTCAGAATTTTTTTGAACATGAAGTTATCCCTAACCTTTTTGTTAGCATTTTGGTTATTTTCTATGAAGTGGTTTGACAGGACACTTTTGTTGTTTAATCGGTGCGTTCTTGCTTCAGTTTTCTTTCTGCCTACATATTTGCTCAAGTTTAGTTGTCTGAATTCAAAGCTTATTCTTGTGTTAGTATATTTAGGATTGCATTGACTAAAATGAAGTTTTCTCCACTGAGTGAGTAGAGAATTTAAATATTTAGGCCCTTAGTGGAGGGCATAAATACTGCAAACAAATACATTCTGTGTAGCTCATTCTTATGCACGCAAGCTCCACTGAATGGTATAGGGATCACTCCCAAGTAAGTGCATATAGGATTGGACCTTCAGACTTATCAAAACACTAGATAATGAAATTATTATGTTCTTATTTGGCTCTCTTGTTAGTTGCTTTGAAAATTTAGTTTAAGCTGTGGAGACATTTTATTCAATACAAAAATTCTGGAGTACAATCCATGGTGTCTGCAGCAAAATGTGATGGCCCCAAATGAATCTTGTAGAGATGATCATCACACAAATGTCAGCATTGCATATTGGGTATTCTGCATCTGACATACACATAGAGAATGTGCAATAAGTCATGCATGGTAGCTTGTGGTCTTCAAAAGGCAATCATTCATATGTTAGCCAGCATTTGACAAAACAAAGCCCAGGACAACTTCCTAGCCAATCAGAATCATTGGGTAGTGAGATGGGCAGCATAAAAATTCAACCAACAAACTAAATCTCTTAAAAAAACCTAAAGGACAGAAAAGAAGCTTACAAAATCAGAGAATATCTGGCTTCACATGACAGGAATCATGAGAATGACCACTTATGAGGGCAAACGCATTTGTAGACATTGTAAAGCAAGAGAGATTACCTACCACACAAACACCAGATCCATCAAGACACTTGTAGGCATTGTTATTGCAGTGGCAGGGGCTGCAGTTGCCCGAAATGGTGCGATAAAATCCTTCTTGACATTTCTGCAAGATAAATCCAAGGAGGAAAAACATGTAATTGGCTATATTTTCCAAGGTTAATTTTATTTTTTTACAATCTATCTATTGCCCATAACTCATGTTAAAAAAAATCCCTGCAATATTAAAAATAAGGATAAGATCAATAAAAACAAAGGCCTATAGCCCAGATTTGGTAGCTCTAATATGTTTCTTAGCTCTGGCATTTTCAAGAAAGAGTTGTATGTATTAGGATGTATCAGCCACAATCCTAGCTACAAGGCCAAAGCAAATTTTTATTATTGGACATTTTGGACAACAAACCTTCAAAATGACTTTGTCTGAAGCCTGATAACACAGGTTCTGCTGAATCCACATATCTAAATAAGACACATGCAGAAAAGGTGATAAGTCAGGGATAAAGAGCTAATCTAAATATAGGCTGTGTACATCCATTAAGGTACACATTTATGAAAGCATTTTTAGCAGATTGGCAGCAAGATATCACAGATGGGACCAATCTGTTACTACTTTTCAAATTCCATTTTTCAGTGGTTATAAAGGGAGGCAATCTCTTATGCAATGGCCAATAAAATAGATGAAATAAGCCTTTTAGAGTAGGATAACAGGCACTTTTTTCAATGTCAGCCTTCATTTTGATGACTCTTTGGACACTAAGAACTGATGTTTTGATTCTAAATGTAGCAAGTGAATTCAGAAAAACACCGTGAAGCTTATATCAATATAAAGGACCCCAAATTTTGTCTGCCCTGATTTATCCTCCAGTCCTGTAACTATTTGAGTATAGCTGATATTACCTTCTACCCTCTTTTCCCTTCTTGGGGAACACAGCATTGTTGTTCCATTTATTGCCTCTAATATTACCAGGACATTTAGCTAATTGCATGATTTAAGAGATTTAATACTCCTTGGTCCAAAAAGATTTGATTGGAAGACTTATGAAAGTATGTGGATGTTAGAGGGAAAATAGAGATGGATTGTTGCCATTGCTTTGCGGTGAGATAAAAGACATGAAGCATGATGTATCAAAATATAAGTCTTATTTATTATATACAAAATAATAAAGGTATCTATAAATCCAACCTAGTCCATTGTCTTCTTGTAGCCATGCAGCAGCATGACTGCTTAGTCCAAGGTACAGGAAGGAAGAGAGAGAATGGGGAGAGCAGATGCTCTCAGGTAAACTTTAGCTCCTCCCACTTCCTGTGGGAGGCAGAGGGGGAAGATTGGGAAAGTCCCCCTTTATCTGGCTTGAACCAACCTAACATGGCACAGTAATATTCCAACAGTGGACTAATCAAACTGGCAAGCTACGCTCTTTTTTTACATGAGCAACAGACTTGATTTGCCCACTGGTGTATAATTCAACTTTTAGGTGGGCTGAACTAATCCTTACTTCAATTCTTTCTTAGCATTAAAATTCTTATTTGCTATGAGGATCAGTTCAAGTCCAGGGGAGAATTCTTTTTCCAACCCAAAGAAGAAAAAACCAGTCATGTTGCTAAACATGATTAAGTCTCAACATTGTTTTGACACCTGCATTTTGGTTTTTGTGATTTTTTTTTTTAGGCAAAGGCATCTGTAGCTCCAGAATAGCTAAGTTATGAATGTTGCCTTCCTTTACAAATAATGAAGTGCCTTATGCAGACAATAAGTACAATTACTTCCTCTTTCCTTTTAGCTTATCTTACATCAGGCATTTTTATATTTGGTGAAGCTGAGAAATAAAAGATAAGCATCCAGTCTGTATAATGAAAGGAAATGTCATAGTCAAAGCAGAAATAAAATGACCTCAAATTAAGCTGGAAATGTCTGGATTGGAAAATGCTTTGTATATTAAAAGGTGTAGTGTGCTTAAGATATTGTACTGTGTCGCACCAGCACACTGTTGCATAGCCTAAAATTTTGTATTATGACAATGGGAACATGTATGAAGCCATACTTTTCTATTAGTGGAGTTATGCTAATTGAACCAGTTTGTTGACTTCTCATGTTTATGAACATTCTTTTATCGATCCAACTGATAAGAGTGCAATTGTTGCTTGAGAAAATCTAAAAACACGGCTGATTGGCAGGATGCCTTGCAGATAGATATTTATTGAATATATGGGTACATCCATGCAATTTTTGCATGATTGATGTAAAGCAATTTATGTCCTCTCATCTGGATTGTTTTTAATCTACTATTTCAATGTATCTTTAGATAACCATTGCATATGCAGTTTCCAAGGAAAACTAGTGGAAATTACTTTTGTGGAAAAATGTGTAAGGTTGCAATTTTTTAAAAGCTGCCACTGAACATGTTACGAGTTATGAATATCTCCTTACTGAGCTACTGTACCTGCTGGTAATGACTTCATGAAGAAGATATCATCACTGCATGAATGACTCATTGATTTTTTTATTCCCCGCTTTTTCAGTAAACACACAAAAATGGAACTGAAGAAGCTTCTTGAATGAGTAGCAAAAAGTTTTCTAAGAATAAACCAAGAAAGTCCAGCTGCCTTTTGGAAAAAGGGCAGCCAAATGAAAATTTGCACTTTTTTGTGGCACACACTTCTTTTCTGTTACAATGAATATATCTGATAGTAAAAATAAGCAATGTTACACCAGAAATTCAGGAAGGCTTTCTATGCTGAGATTCAAAAGAATTGCTGAAGATTTAGTTATCATTTCTCTGATACTAGCATATTTACTGTGCTATTTTTTTTAAAGAAACCAGTCAAAATACTTCTGTCTCTGTTAAATGAGAAATGCCTTTACACTATGAAAAATTATTTTACATTCCTTTTCAAAATTAAATACATTTCAACTTTTCTCATGAAGCTCCAGAAAACCTTTCATTTTGAGGAATGGAATATCATGCCCTGTTATCTGGGAATCCTGCAAATTAAAATTGTAACCTGTCTTTTGGGTATCAATTTGATAATGTTGCTGCCTAGATTATGTCTTGCTGTTATTGACGAACTCAAACTAAGACTGAATTTATTTATTGTGTAGGCTGAAAATGTGTTGTGCAAATGAAGTTGTTGGTTTATAAAAAGTTTCAGCATTGGAGAGCCAAATATTAAAACCAATATTCTGAGATGGAACCTCAGCAGGTATTGTTGGACTCTCTTCTGCCAGCTAAACTTAGAGAGTTGTTTTCATAAAATGAAGATATCCTCACTCGAATCTTTTTGAACTCTTGAAGGAGAGGGATTAAAAATCAAATAAACAAATCACTGTTTGTAGTTTTTAATTACAAAATGCAAACCTGGTCTACTGTAAAGGTTTTTCTGTGCTGACACTATATTTTCAGCCATTGTCTTGCACTGGGTTTAGGATCATTAATAATGGAGCATGTTCAGAAAAAAGACAGCAAACATCTGCTTTCCATTTTGTTGGAAGAGGATGGTTATGAAAAGAAAATCTCCTCATTCTGCATATCTACTTTTATGGTAATAGTCCTGACTTCTTAAGTACAGTACTCTTTCTTTGGTTCTATCAAACAAAATCAAAAGTGGGTTTCCTCCTTAAAGGCAGTTCAAAAGTTCCTTACTGTTCTATAAAAAAACCCTACCCCTTTGAACTTTGATTTAGTTACACACTGCATTCTGCAGTATGTTAAGAGAGAAAAATGTATAGTTTATTTTGTGTTAATTGTTTCTATTTAAAGTTTTCCTCACATTATTTCTGCCTTGCAGTAAAACAGCAGATATATAAAAATCATTGGGGTGACTTCAGTGCCATTAACAGATCAATTAGCACATCAAAAATCTCTTACTCTGGAGCTCAAATGGAAGGAGACTGTGCTTTCAGAGTATATTGCAAGGAGCTTTTGTTAAAAATATATTCATGATTAGAAGCATGCAGATACATGATCGTTTGATTCATGGTTCTGGTTTGAACTGGAGCTGTAGAAGCAAAAATGCCAAATGTCAGAGAGTTTCAAATAATAGCAAGAAGCTTTTAAAATCACAAGGTTTTTTTTAAACGGACATTAACTTTTTTCCTTTGGTGATAGAATAAATTGTAGTTTGCAAGAGCAATTATTTGTTTTGTGGCAAATATACTTGCCCAATTTCAGAATGATATTGAGGGACTCGTACAAAGGAAGGGAGGTTTCAATCTGGGTCCTCAGTTTACCCATCTCAGAAGGATGGAAAGTTGAGTCAACCTTGAGCCTGGTGAGATTTGAACTCCCCTTAATTGCAGGCAGCTGGCAGCTAAGTGCTATATAACAGCACTTTAATCTGCTGCACCACCGATTGGCCGACCCTGGCAAATACCGCCTCTGATTGGCCAACAGCATAGCCACGCCCACTAAGCCACACCCACAGAACTGGTAGTAAAAACATTTGAATCCCACCACTGAAGTGTACCCATCCCTAAATGAAGTGGAGTTGATTCTTGAGTGTTATGGTGAAAGCATAGAGCATGAAGTTGCCGGCCTTTCCCAGATCAAGGAGCTTATATGATCAGGAATTAGAAGGCAACTGG
>JANHFR010002372.1:73536-84112 GCA_032468015.1 Mimophis mahfalensis | reverse complement strand
TGAAAGCATAGAGCATGAAGTTGCCGGCCTTTCCCAGATCAAGGAGCTTATATGATCAGGAATTAGAAGGCAACTGGCTTCAGGGAAGATCTCCTCTCATCCAGGTGTTGACATTAGAGTGACCGGTAGTGATCTACTCATGATCTAACTGCAAAACTCACTCTGATTTCCACTCAGATCTGTCCATTGTCGCATCCAATATTTTTCTTCCCTCCCAACAAAGGAGTTGAATATAAACAAAGTTATTTGTTTTGCCTCCCCCCCGCTCTTCTCTCAATCTTTTTAGCATAGCTGCTGCCATTCATAAAAAAAGAAAAAAAAAGAAAATAAAATTAAATCCAAACCATTCCAAATCAAGAGCCCACAACTCCCCAGGTGAAACAAAAAGCTTTGGGAATGTTCCTCTTTGCATACTATTACTCCTTATTACTCAAATTTGGAGACACTTAGTGCAAAAGCAAGCATGTATTTGGAATGGTGCCAATTATTCTTCATATGCTGCAGGTTTTACGCAGGCAGATATCGTCTGTGGTTTCCCTACAACCTGAATGCAGTTAGTCCTCGTTTAGTGACTGCCTTGTTCAATTATCCTTTGTTGTTAGGATGGTGTTGAAAAAGTAATTTTGTGGCCAGATCATTTATGATCTGACAGGTCTGTTAAGCAAAAGAAAGTTGAAGTATGATCCTAAGCACAGCTGTGTTTTCATTTTAGCAACTTAACCACATTGCTGGTCCCAACTGTGGTCACTAAATGAGGACTACCTGTAATACCTTCCCGATTAGTGGAAAACAGGACAGGCCTTCACATGCATCTGTGCAAGTGGGCAGGAAAGATTAGTCAATAGCCAGTTCACTTTTTGGAGCTAAGTTTCACATGAAACAGAAAAAAATAATGAAATACTGATGTATGAATGTGATGATTAGTAATTCTAATAGACTAATGAACAATAGATGTTATATTATAATTGTAAAAAAAGTGATGTGGAATATACAGTTGAAGTATGATCTGCTTTCTCGTGGTGAAAATTTGTGTATAACAAGCAGGCAGCTCAGTGGAGTTGCTGGGTGGCAGTGATGCCATAGAAGGGGAGTTGATGTTAATTCCCCCCCCAGTCACACTCTACTAAGTGCGCTATGATTTCATGCCTTTTTTGAAACTCTTTTGAGGGAAGAGTGGTGGCATACTACAGCAGCAATGTGGAGTAGTTGAAAAGAATCAAAGAGAGTCTTGTGCAACTTTGGAGGAAGGAAGATCAGACAAACACCCATTGGCCCTGCTTTTAATGTTATGTGTGCTTTTTTTGTCTTTAGTGCCAGACCATGAGTTTGGAAGGTCTTCCAGGACCAGAAGAATTTCTTATATGGATAGAAGAGAGACTTCCATAATGTGTCATAAAGCAGAACCATTTTTTTCCTGTGCTGGCACTAAGAATATCCCCGAAGAGGGGCTGTAGGTAAGGCCCAAATGCATCTGTCCTTCCACAACATTTTTTTTTAAAGGAATTCCTGCCAGCATTGTTTTAAAAAGG
This sequence comes from Mimophis mahfalensis, assembly GCA_032468015.1. Classification (NCBI taxonomy): domain Eukaryota; kingdom Metazoa; phylum Chordata; class Lepidosauria; order Squamata; genus Mimophis; species Mimophis mahfalensis. The sequence continues at coordinate 82,583 of JANHFR010002372.1, read as the reverse complement.
TCAACCTTGTTGGTTACTTTAGCTAGCTTTTTTAACCACCCCACAATTTATGTTAACGCCAGACTATATTGTTGAGACTTTACTGAAGGATTAAAATAGGTGGGCCCAGCAGAAGCATTGCCAGTGGACAAGGTCTTTGTTTCTGTAGTAGTAGAAGGCAGGCAGGCTGCTGGACTGATGATCCTATTCAAAACTTCTGGCACTCCACAAACATTAAAAGTGCTTATTTCCCAATACTGGATTTGAGGATACTAAGCATGCACAACTTACAAACAGATTATAATTACAGGTAGTCCTCGATTTATGACCTCAACTGAGCCCAACGTTTTTGTTCTTAAGTGAGATCTTTGTTAAGTGAGCTTTGCTCCATTTGGGGACCTTGTTGTTAAGTGAATCGCCACAGTTGTTACAATAGTAACACAGTTGTTAAGTGAAGCTGGCTTCACCATTGAGTTTGCTTGTCAGAAGGTCACAAAAGGTGATCACATGACTATGGGATATTGCAACCGTCAGTTGCTAAGCATCTGAATTTTAGTCATGTGACCATGGGGGTGTGTCAGCTGTTGTAAGTGTGAAAAAATGATCTAAGTTGCTTTTTTCAGTCACAAAAGGAACTGTTGTAAGTTGAGGACTACCTGTACTCAAATGGAAGCGGGTATGGTCTTCTGAAATAGGTTGAACCCAAAGCAAAAGGGCAGGATCCTTGGACCCATTTTCATCTTGTATTCTGTTTTCTCTTTGGATAGGCACTTTGTACACTAACATTCATACTATGTCAGTAAAGGGAAGTACAGTACTGTTGTTTGGAATGTAAATTGACTTAGCAAAAGTTTATTATTTTTGTTTAACAATAATAAGAACTAAAGGATTTTATTTTTTTAAGGCCAGCTGGCAGAAATTAAAAGAGTTTAAAAGGAAACTGGCTGTGATTTTTTTAAAAGCTCCAGTATTCAAAAGAAAGTTTGAGCTGATTAAACATTCTGAGGTACCTTGTCATTTAATTCCAAAGATGCAGCTGCCCTTTGTACTATTACTTTCTGCAGTTAGTTTCTGGTTAGTAGATGTAATGGTTTCATAAAAACAAAATACAACAAAGCCTGTTAAGTCTGAAGTTTGTTTTCTACTTTGCTTGAGGAAAAAGCAGGACAATAATAGTATTACAAATTTTGTCCTCTAAGGTAAGGAGTTAAGTTAAATTAAATTTTAATTTAATTTTAATATGATATTCTGAAGCAAAGTCTTTATTATATTGTTCAGGTTTCTAACACCATGCTCAATACTTTAGAAAGCCCTGTGCTTTGCATATCATTGCAAGGTAAGACTGGGTCAAGTTATGTTTTTGTTTTTAACCGCAATGTGTTAGTTAAATAAGACACAATCTTCTGGGTTCACACATCACATTAACAAAACAAAACCTATTGTATTATGGCTTAGTACAGTGATGATGAACCTTTTTTGGCTCCCGTGCCAAAAGTGAATCTGCGCGCTGTTGCGTGCAGTCTTGCGTGCCCCACCCCCACTCATGCACGTGTGACCATCCATGCTTGTGAATGTGCAACTGCCCCCTCCCCCCAGCATTCGTGCGCAACAAAACTTAGCTATTGACGGGGCAGATTTCCAGCTCAGGGGATAGTGTGCGCACACGTGGAGGGAGAGGGGATAGCGCATGTTATTCCCTCTCCCCCCTGCACATGTGCACACTAACCCAAGCCGGAAATACAGCCAGCCAATGAGTTGAGTTAAGTTCAGTGTTTGCATGCACATGCTGGGGGGAGGGGGAATAGCTCACACATGGGGGGTCATGCACGTGGGGACAAGGGAGTGTGTGCATGGGGGTCACAAGAGCTCGTGTGCCAGGCAACATGGCTCCACGTGCCATAGGTTTGTCACCATGGGCTTAGTACATTATGCAAATCCAGTAAGGGCAAAACAATGTAAGCAAACTATATTAAGGAGATGTTCAAAACTGAAATTGATGGAAAGAAAATGAACTCAACATGAGTGCCGAGTTTCTTATAGTTATATAAAAATGGTTGCATTCTTTAATCATTTATTGGACAGTTCCTTTGTAAGGTGATTTGGACATTAAACTAAAAGCTATATAATTGTATTAATTTAACCTAGTCTAATAATCCATTTAAGCAGGGAAACAGTAAGCCTCACAGGCATAAGAAATTCTGGAGATGTAAAACTGTATTTCAAGCTATGCCAGGATGAATCATAAACAAGTCTACTCAACAGCTGATTTCGCTGCTTATATGGTATTCTTCAGGAATTATGTTCTTACTGTTTCAGAAAGACTGTCCTGCTATTTAATTACTAGACTGTTCATTACTAGGTTTTCTTACAGTTAGATCTCATTGCAGATATGTCTCCCAACTAACACAACTATTGCTGTATTTTTTTCTAAGACGAATTCATAATGACTGGTGGAATGGAATAGAATATTCTTTAAGGGCCAAGTGTGATTGGACACACAAGGAATTTGTCTCTGTGCATAAGCTCTCTGTTTACATAAAATAAAGTACGGTAATATAATCACAGTAATGATACCAATAAGAGAAGGTAGTAGAAAAAGATGAGAATGATAATAGTAGTACAGCCATACTATGTGGATAAATACATTAGACAGCACTGTGAGAATTAGGTGTCCAGAGTGATGGGGCAAGGGAAAAAACTGTCCCTGTGTTTAGTTGTTCTGGCATGCAATAGTATAGTCAAGGCGATGGTTTTTCCAGTTGCACTGTATGACTGGGAAAGTTGGACCATAAGGAAGGCTGAGCATTAAAGAATTGAGGCTTTTGAACTATGGTGCGAGTCCCTTGGACTGCAAGGCAATTGAACTGGTCAGTCATAGAGGAAATCAACCCTGACTGCTCTTTAGAAGGCTAGATCCTGAAGATGAAACTTAAATACTTTGGCCACCAAATGAGAAGGAAGGACTCACTGGAGAAGAGCCTAATGCTGGGAACAATTGAGGATAAAAGAAGAATGGGACGACAGAGAATGAGGTGGCTAGATGGAGTCACTGAAGCAGCTGGTGCAAACTTAAATGGGACTCTGGGGGATGGTGGAGGACAGGAAGGCCTGGAGGAATGTTGTTCATGGGGTTGGACACAACTTTGCAACTAACAACAAGAACAACCCTTAGTGGTGTCCTGAGGGGAGGAGTTGAAACAATTTATATCCACGATATGAGAAGTCTGTAGATATTTTCTCAGCCCTCTTTCTGACCTGTGCAGTATAGAGGTGTAAATATAAATATAAATAAATATAATATTTATAAAATAAATATAAAGATGTAAATATACATTCTACAGATGTAGAGTGTAAAGAAGACCTCAGAACACCTAAAGCAAAGAGAGAACAAGAACACTTCTAAAAGAACAGACATTCAAGATTGAACTGTAAATTAATGGAGGCCGTGTTTTTCAGCTGGCCAATGAAGCTTGTATATTGTAATGATCTATTTGAAACAAGAGAGCCCAAAATTGTGCTTAATGAAGTATTAACTCTTTTCTTCTGTTTTCTTTTGATTTTTGGTTATGATTTACAGGTTACTATTTAGTCTAATTGGATCTTTTCCTGCTTGATGAAATATATTTAACATTTTGAACTTTATTCTTCAGATATAATAAAATTGTAAGAATAGAAGTTAATCACCACAGAAAATGTAAGAATTTCTTTATAGAGTTCTTCATATCATTATTATTATCAACAAAGACTGCTGGGACAGATAATCTTTGTTTTACAAAGCACCTGCCTTTTCAGTGCCAAACAGATTTTATTGGATTTCTATAAATGAAGCTGTGTTCCTATGCAAATCTGTTTTCCATAGAGAAATTCATAGGCCAGCATAAAAAATTTATTTTCTATGGAGATATCCATAGGCTGATGTGATTAATCTAAAGGACAATCCTACCTTTTGCGACATTTTTACAAAACCCGAAATCACTTATAACTTCAGAAGAACATACAGTTAAATATATAATGATATCTTTAATTTAATATATTTTTAAATTTTGTATTTCATCTTATTTTAATTGCCCTGTACACTGCCCTGAGTCCTTTGGGAGAAGGGCGGTATATAAATTTAATAAATAAATAAATAAATCTCTCGGTTACAACCCACTACATTTTGCATGGATTGATTTGTACTGTATTGAATTGGTCAGCTTCTACACCAAATAAGAAATGGTCAGAAATTTGATCTTGGCAGACATTTTGCAGCAGCAGAACATTCTGGTATTCTCTCCCAGATCTCCTGATGGGCAACTCTGAGATTTTATAAAGTCTGATTTAATTGAGAAATAACTGTGATTGAATTTATCAGGACAATGAATAGTTTCTTAGAGATCAAGTTTTCTTAATGTATTCTACTATTAGCTATTCAAAACAAGGGTCTACACCACAAATTTATTAATGGGTACTATCTATAATTGTTAACTCTCACTTTTTTTCTTTTAGTGTCTCATCCTAAGAACCTTCAAACTTTTTATTTCGTTTATATTATGTATACACCACTGAATTCACAAGGATTGCTTTCTTGAGATTGCATCACATGCATCTGAAGATGTGATTGTGCTTATGCTGCAATAAATCTGCTATTCTTGAAAGTGCCAGAAAGCAAGTTGGTTTTGTTTTCGGAAACTATTATGCTCTTCCGCACAAAATGGAGATGTTAAAATGACTAATGCTGTTACAAAGGTGTCAGTATCCAACAGATCTTGAGAGTCATAAGATGGTTAAAGTGATTAATAAGCTACACGAGATACACAGCTCGTTCTCTTGGCTTTGGGTTGGAAAAACTCAGTTTATAAGCTGAGGAAACCCAGAGCTACTAATGCCCTCCTCAACCTGTCTCCAACCCACCATAAGACAAATTCTACCCATGTTTATCTGTTCCATGTCAAAGATGGTGTTTTCCAGTTTGTATCTGCTCAAGCAGTGCTGGCTGGATTTTATTTGTTTGTTTGTTTGTTTGTTTGTTTTTTATTTATTTATTTTAATCCCATTTATATGCCGCCCTTCTCCGAAGACTCAGGGCGGCTTACAATCTGCTTAAGCACAAATCAATGTGCTTAGCAATAGCCTTCATTCTTTGTATATGCCTGCTTATTAGCGGCATTTTTTACCCATTGTCACTTGCACTTCCCTTCCCTGCACATAAACTACTCAGTTCCAATTGGCTTTTGCGTACAATGGTGGAAGATCCCTCCTCTCTGATCTTTGCCCCTCACAGCCATTTTGTTCCACTCTAGTGGGCTGTCTGCATTCTGCAAGGGCAGCCAGCTCAGCATCTATTAAGCCCCTTGTTCTACCTGTTTTGTTTTTTTTTATTTTCCTGTTGGTATGTTGATCAGCAACCCCACAGCTGTTCTTGGCTGTTACCTGTTGTCATGGCAATACTTCCGCTGTGTCCTCAATTGCCTACTGTTCAACTGGTTGCATGGCAAAGCAAGAGAAGGATCTCTGTGGCAACCAAGAACAGCCTAGAGCAACTACGGAACGGTTAGATCTCATCATTCCACTGATGTAAATGCAAAAGGAAAATGAAGGAAAAAATGAGTTTTTGTGCCTGAAAAAGATTTACATCCATATGTATATCCAGAATGCAGGTGGTGGAAGTAGCAAGGAGACTTCATTTCCTGTGAAAGGGAAGCCAGCCAAATCCCCTCCATGTATGGCAACAGAAAATGGTATATTTGAGCATATATAGAACATGACTCCTCCTTTGTTCAGAAAAGAGTGCCAAGTCCACTGTGCATTTAATGTGCACAGAGATAGCTTCACAGCTATCTCCTTTTTGTTTTAATTTGAAATATTCACTTATTAGAGATCCGGTCTATGCAGGTAATATATTATACAATTTAATGCTGTTCAGTTTAATCAGGGTTGATTAAATTGTATTCAACATTCATAACAAAACCTTGGGCACTTCAAGATATCACAGAATACATTGTTTTTCTTAGAGACAGTGGCAGTTTACTCTCCTTGGGTCTTATTTGTGCTTGACAGATGGTGAAACTTTAGAGCGGGAAACTGGGGGAAATGAGCAAATGGGATGAGAGGACCAGTCAATGAAGGGGAACCACCCTCAGAAGAAAGCAATTAGGGCCTGCTTTCTCAGCACCAGAGGGTGGGGTATCTACCAACCAAAACACAAGCCAATCACCATCCAGATAAAACACTTGGCCAACATTGTTACCATTGCTAAGGAATGAACTGAAATCTGGACTGGATTTTTTTATGCCAGATTATGCAAACTGCTATGTATAACAGTTCAATCCTGTGACTTGTAGTGCTGGCCTCTGTTTGGGTTCAAAAGTCTTTTTCAAACCTCCCAGAACTATTTCTGACATGAATGGCAATGTATTCATAGAAAAGTAGGAGGAATAGAACCTATGCATATTTGGAATGCCAAGAACAAGGTGCAAACAGTTTATGTGGTTTAGCATCTAGTTCTTGGCATTCCAAATACTTGTAAGTCCTGGTCCTCTCATGCTCCCTGTGAAGACATTGCTAGTCATCCCCCCCCCCCACAACTGCATTGGTGGGGTGTGTGTGTGGAAGGGAGGCAAAGACTCTGAGATGTTTAAGGAGCTCAGGAGTGAAGGGAAAACCAGTGGAGGATTCCTTGTAGTAGAAGCAAATTGTCCCTTTGTAAGGCAAAGCTGTAGGGTTATTTGCTAAACTCTAGCAAACCTCCCCAACCTATTGACATAAAGGAATATTACAATGGCAGCACCATATTTATGACATCATATAATAAGTAGGGTGTTTATTTCACCCAAATGCTGACTCAGGGCCTTTCCCTGGAGCTTTTCTATGCTGCCTGATTTATTCACGCTACCGTAATTAATTACAGATCTTTGATTGCTGACTGTGTTCTCACCACCAATTGCACCCCAACACTTAAATGAAATTAAACAACTATTAAATAAAACACAGGGGGGGGGGGGAGGAATGGAGAGAATGATAATGTGTTTTAAAATAAATATTTAATTTACTACTGTGGCCAAATGTAATTTGTACTGATGAAGATTTTTGCACATGGTTACCTCTTGTCTGATACAAATGCAAAGCAAAATACTATTCAACAATAGAGTCAGAATTAGGAATGGTGTTGTTTCCAGTATAAACATTTCAGCTTGGCATTCTCTATAAAACTGCATACTCATATTTTCCATTTACAGCAGGACTAACAAATTTTTAACTTAAAGACGTTCTTTCCCACAAAGTAAAAAGACACAGTTGCTCTCTGTAAGTAATATAGCAGAGAAATCACTGCTGCCCTGAAACAATTCTAGAGCTTAAAAGTTTATAAAAAAGTATTGTACTACCTAGTGTACCATAGCGATAATCTTTGTGACATCTGTTATTCATTAGGGCTGTGGAGCATTTTGGATTTGGAATTAACAAAACAACTGTCAGGAACTTTTTAAAGCAGTTGTGTCTTTTCTCAAATACTTTTGCCACCAAATGAGAAGGAAGGACTCATTGGAGAAGAGACTAATGCTGGGAAAGATTGAGGGCAAAAGAAGAAGGCATCCCTAAGTTAAATAAGTTAAATAAGTTAAAACGAGAGAGAATGAGGTGGCTGGATGGAGTCACTGAAGCACTTGGCGTGAGCTTAAATGGACTCTGGGGTATGGTAGAGGATAGGAAGGCCTGGAGGAACATTGTACATGTCGCAATGGTTCGGACACAACTTCGCAACTAACAACAAAAATCTTTTCTCAGAATTGTTTTCTCACAATTTACAAGATTAAAAAAAAATAGTAGCCTGCCAGCTTGACTAAGATAAACTAGCTATGTAGTGAAGTTAAATAAACTTTTTTTTAAAAAAGATATAGGTCCTTACAGAACTTTGCATAGTTAAGAAAATAATAAACCTGTATATAAACCATAATCAGAAAGAAATGGTTTAAAATGAATATATACAAGCTATAAATGTTTTTTTAAATGATGAGTAGCCTGAAGGTAGAATATTTATTTGAGCACCTTGTATTTGCTCTGTCCTTTTCTAATCAATTGAAATCAATGATCCAGCAATAATTCCTGGGATTAAGTTTGAACTGATTGGTATCATTTTCATTGAAGGCAGTAAAACCATTCTACAATATTTCCTTGCCTTCCATGCACCATTAAATTCTCTGGTCATTAGTCATTAGTCTCTAAAAAGGAGAGCCTCCTTTGAGCTGAATTTGACTCTGAGGACTTCATGATCACAATCCAGCAACAATACGGAAATGATTTTCCATTATTTTTACCCAAGATGGTCCTCTTTTTTTTTTTTTTTTTTTGCTTCCCACCTAACCTACAATCATAGGATTTCCTGGTGATCTCCCATGCTTAGCATTTTGAGAACTAAGGGTGACTTAATGGTGCCTTAATTAGCTTCTTTTTCAATTCTCATAGATAATTGCCGGTGGCATTGTGTCTACATACCTTATTAGTCTCTTGATTTTCTAGCTCCTTCTCTTCCAGTTCTATTTTTGCACTGCCATCATTTTGCTTTCTATTCTATTCCATGTTACCCAGCCTGCTTTTAATCACCCATTATTTTCTGTCAGTGTATAGATCTAGATTCATACATTGCACTAAGCCATGTTGTAGCCTATTTGGTTTAGTTTACTTGATGAGGTCTTTACACTATTACCCTTTCCAACTGAGAGTCTTTCAAAACACTCGCTCACAAAGGTTCCATATTGTTCCAATCTGTAGACTTCAGATGCTCTCAGTTGTGTGTATGCTTGTGGACCTCGAGCACAAAGGACACTTCAGCCAATTATTTCATGCACTTTGTCAGTCTGACAATAATTTGATTATTTTGTGGAGTCTAAATATGTCCCTAGACGTGCACCCTTTGTATGTTCTTGATTTTTGTTAATTTTGAATGTCTTTCTAAATCAATCAATCAATCAATCAATCAATCAATTAATTAATTTATAATCGTATTTATATACTGCCCTTTTCCAACAAGGACTCAGGGCGGTGTACAGGGCAATTAAAACAGACATTCACAAAACATAAGTTAAAACGAG
>JANHFR010002372.1:5226-16546 GCA_032468015.1 Mimophis mahfalensis | reverse complement strand
AGCATGCGGCCACTTTTTCCATTTGTAAGTCGAAAAATTTGTATGTCAAGTAGTTTGTAAGTAGAGGGACCACTGTAGATGACTTTTGTTTTTTCTTCTTCATCTATTGGGTCTTTTGGTTTACTTAAGAGCTTTGGAGGGTTTTAGTTGGTTTGTATGCTATGGTGACGCCATGTGGTTGTAATAGTTTGAGGGAAATAAGATAAATTTTTCATCACAGATTTAGAAAGTTTGTAGCTTCAGATGCTTAGGGGGGCATGTGCAACCGTATCCAGCTCAGTGGTGCATTATATATTTCATATATTAAAAGATACATTCACCACCTTATATTTTACATGAGTGAACAGAAGTAGAAAGAAAGGCAAACAACAAATGCAGCCTTGATGCCAAGTGGTAGGAAATGATGATAAATTAAAGGCCTATTTGGTATTATGATAAGGTAAACATCTTTATATCTCATAGACAGTAGAGTTTAATCCGTGACCCAGATCTTCATTGTTTTTCAGAACTCTCAGATAAAATAAACTACACATTACAGAAATGTGTGTCATCCTGCTCAGTTTCTTATTTTATTTGTTTCACTATGAAAAAATAACATAGGAACTGTCATGTGAGAGTACTATCTTTCATTGACATTGCCAGTAGCATTCTAGCTGGTTGAGAACCACTGATTTGTGAAGGTTACCCATCCATATTGTAAGCACACAATCTAAATATAAAATGGTCTGATTCAAATGGGTACACCAATCTAATTTATCCTGCTATACCCTCCGCTCTTAAATCAAACAACCAACCAAGCTCTTTGAGCAATTTAAATTTCTTTCTTTATTTTATGTCTTTGCTAAAGAACTCAGGTATTAACTACAAATCCTGTTCTCTAATTGTTGGAAAATTGATTGAAGAAGTTCAGGGGTTTTTTCCACATTCACAACACTCCAGCTATCTTTGTTTTGTATATGTGCTCATGAATCACTTTTTGGACCTACACCTTCTCTGGAAGTGTACCAAGTCGACATATATTTGATGCCAGCCACTGGAATTACAGTTAAAAGGTTGCTATAAAAAGCATCAGCTTTCTTTTTGGATTTTGGACATACATACATATTCAGTCATCACCATCATCTTCTCTTGATGACCCCATAATCCCTTGCAGGGTATAGTCTGGGCAGTTGAATGGAGCTGAGTGTTTACTGGCTGGAAGCCCTTTCTGTCACCAGAATTATATTCAGCAGATATATTCTCAATGGGCCCAGAGAGAGAAATATCTGCCTCTACCTAGGATTGAACTCACAGCCTCCAGATTGTGAGCTGAGAGTTCCACCTCCAGGCCACTGCACCACTCTCATACATGCATATTTAGTGAATGGGAAAAATCATATTTATAATGGTGCATAGAAGTATTTTTAATGTTGAGGTCAGGCTATATCTTAATATTTTTTAATCTGTATGTTAAAATGTTGTCTTAGCAGTATTCAACTTTTAAAAACAGAAATGATAATGTGTGTTAGTGTATATAGAGCTGTTATACAGTGATAAAGTGTCTATTTGAGTGAATGACCCCATTATCATTAAATGCTTTCAAACAAACCATTTTATAAAAATATACTATTAAGACGTGCCTTCACAGGGATATTGTGGGGGAAGTGAGATATTTAAAGTTCTAGAAATTGCCTTTTCACATCAAGCAATATAAAAGCAATCTGTCTTTCCTTGTCTTTCAAATATCATCAGTTGATGATGTCCGAAGAAAATATTCTTAATTAAAACTGGAGCATTCCCAACTGGGGATTTTGGAAAAAAGGACAATAAAGAATCTAAGTGGCAGTAATATTTTCCTTTGATGAATCTCAGGAAATCAGATCTTGAACTGGAGGTAAAATTGAAGGAGTGGAGATGAAGTACAGTCTTGATATTAAAATAAAATGTCAAGCTATGATTTTCCACAGGCATTGGGGTAGGTAGGGTGTGATTGAAATCCAGCAAGATGGTACATGGATGTGTGGGAGAGTGTTGTGCCATATGTTTTTATTGTATTGTTTGGGGGTTTTGCTGCTTTTATTGATTTGTGAGCCACCCTGGAACTGTTGCTACAATATGGGTAGCTATATAATTCTTTAAAACAAACAAGCAAACCAATAAGAACAATCTACTTCCAATTGATGAACTAAGTACAAGTTTACAGCTCAGTATTTGAGTTTTAATATTTACTAGAGAGGATTAAACCTGCCAGTATGAAGGGAAACCCCCACTTTATTCATTAGCTGTGCTGCGTGATCATGGAACAGAATCTTTTGTTGTAATCTGCTCTTCTGGATGCCAGATACAGACAAAACAGGAGCCTGATGAGGTCTTGCAAAAACAGAGCTTTTTCAGGCACTGGGATGTTGATTGGTTGTTTTCCAGCTCCCTAGGAGGAGACTGAAATGGGTCAAAAATAGTGGGAGTTTTGGGTTATTTCTTCCGGAATGATTTGTAGTATCTTCATAGCATCTCCCAACTATTGTTGAAGTGACATAAAACTTGTCCACATTCTTGTTATTTTGGCATAACGATAGTTGGATGACCGTAGAAGGCCTATTAAATCACTAGTGTGGGAATGAGCTAAGTCTCTTCCCTCTGACGCTTCTGTAGTGATTGTGATCCAGATTGGGCCTCTGCCATTTTTTTTCAAGTCTAGTTACAAAGAAAGCCAGCCAACGAGCCAGCCTCTAAAAAAGACTCTGAGATGCCAGAGATGATGGCTGGCAATGAAATTGAGGCAGCATTTAATGAGAGCTCTGCCTCTCAGAATTCTGTGAAACAGCTATTGCCTATAGTTTCCATCTCCGTTCAGAGAATAGGCATTGGTTGTTTTTCTATTTTGAGTTTAAAGGTTAATCAGCCCATTTCAAATGTTGACTGTGTCTGAATGGACTAATACAGTTAAATGGAAGGACCAGAATTTTCTTTTTTGATGGCTGGCATCATCGTGTTGCCATTTTACCAGAATGCCACAAACTATTTGGTATAAGGCTGTAACTCGTAAGCATATGTGCCTCGTTTTCACCCTTGAATTTGGAACTGTTCAAAACAGTTTGAAAAGTGCATAATTGCTACATTTATAAAACATGACCTTTCATGTCTGATTCAGTGGAGTGGAGATATTTATGCCCCTAGACTTATATGTTCACATTACATTAGTTTTTAATATTTCACTGTTTCAAGCTTTCATTTCACTGAAACCTTCCAGGCAAGGTAACAGGGACTACTAAACTTTGGGGTAACCAAATATTACATTTACTTTAAAAAATATGATAGTCTCATAAAATCTTAATAATTATTATTAAATTTATATTTGTGACCATTAGACTACTTTCCAGAAAATTGGATTTCATGCATGTTTGGGATGAGAGGTTAAAAATTCTACTATTCGGAGATATCATCACCATTCTTTCTTGAAGAAAATCTATCTATGTGATCACTAAGAATCAACATTCACTTGATATCACATAATCAACTGATTGATTGATTGATCAATCAATCAGTCATCCCGTTTCCCATCTATTCTTCCAGAAAAAGAAGTTTTTCAAATCATAGTAACAGAGATGTGATGTGAAGTTCTTTAAGGAGAATTTTAAAAGATTATTTTGTTTTTAAAATTCATTAGAAAGTAACATACTGCAAAGGAAAATGCCAAGCTCAAATGTTATTTTGATTAATTCTGTAGGACTATCCCTTTCACATGCTTTCTCTCACACACAAGTTTTTGTGAAAAACTTGGCAGGAAGCTGCAGCTCTGTCTTTTGTTTGGAAATGTGCCACCAGACTAGGGCTAAAAAATGTCAAATATAAGCCGAAAACAATTTGGGGAGAGGGTAGAAAGAAACTCACTAGTTTGCTTTCTGTTAAATGAATCTCTTTGGTTGACTATTGAACTATACCAACTGTTTCTGTTCTGTTTTAATCTGCTCTATCCCATCCAGACCCACTAGGTGTCTTTTTTCCCTTTCATCTCCTGGTTCTATAGGGCTTCAGTAAGCCAGGCAGCCTCTGACCAACGGAGAGAGAATATTTGGAGCAACCATATCAAGAATCTGTCTTGTGAAGCAGATCAGGATTGCAAAAATGAAATGGAGTAGATTTGAACCTGCCTAATCGTTCTTCAGGAAAATGAAAATGAACTATGCTTTCAGACCCAGTTCTTTGGGAATTGAATTAGCTTCTATTCACTCGGCATTTAGAAAGTTTATAAGGTTTCATCCATTTTTAAATTAAATGATTTCAGTAGCACCAATAGTGCTATCTTTTCATTATCTTTTAAAGCGTTTATTCTATTTTTGTTTTAAACATTTGTTAGCCTTTCTAAACTTTTCTTAGGGTGGAAGGACAGGCACACATCCCCATACACAGGTACACACAGGTAGTGGTAGTAGAGAACACGCAGTTGGGACAACACTTCTGAAGATAATTTCTGTGGGATTTAACCTGATGAAATTATTATCATAGGCACGCATGGATATCCATTCCTTCCAAATCTAAATTTCTAAAAACCAAATCATTACAGTGTCCTTTTCCTTCTATCCTTGCCTATCTAGATCTTTCTTTTGATCTCTTCTGTGAATTCCTTTGGAAATCAAGGTTTGTTTTTCCCCCCCTGAGGGTCTGACCCAAATCTTCATGCCAAATGAACATGGCTACCTGGTGTATTTAGGAATTAGAACACTTGATATAATGCTTTATCCTGCTAAATCATCTTCAGTATATTGATTCTTCAACTGATGGTTTTCATTCTATCTGCATCATCCAAGCACTCTGTTCTGTGAAATTGAATTGCCCTTCATTAATTTGCACTGATTGGTTTGTATAAAACATACCCTTTCATCAGCGGTATGAAACAAGCTACATTTCCAATCTAGTACCACAAGTGCTGTCATTTCATGTTAATTAACTTTCTGTTTCCTTTTTTAATTTTTATTTTCCTGAATACTTATGGAGGCTTTCTGGCATTAAAGTGCTTTGAACTTTGAGAGGAGCATTTTTCTCCATCCATTTTCATTTTCTAAGATTAAATTTTCAATCAGCAACACTGTCATAACCATTAATATACTGGTGCAATCTGTCTTCAGTACTTGCTGAACATGTGCCTTGATTATCCCTTTCTGAGATGACCAAGATATATGCAATAAAATATTTATCCACTTATTTATGATTCGAGCCATGATTAACTCCACACAACTAAAATATGAGATGACTCCTGGATGCAACTGTTATTTACAAGATATATGACCCATCAAATAGTATTGCTTCTGCTTGATCCCCACTTCTCTCAATACTATTTTCTTGTCTGAACAATTTGTATGGTTTGTTTTGAGACCTCTTTAGGTTTTCTCTTCCTAGGCCAGCTCTGTATGTGAGGGGAAAAGACTTGATGGAGATATTATTTCTCCCAGAAAAAACGCTAACAAATCCATGCCAGAAAATATGGGAGAAAACTCTAGGGATTAGATAAGATCAGGGTGTTCAGGAAGAGGAACATCTAAGAGAATATGGAAATTATCAAATAGATGCACAACACCTTCATCCAAGGACAGTTTGTCTTACAATTTTGCAAAGAAGCAGATAGAGTTCAGAACAGGTGGAGGGAAATGACATTGGACAGCAAAGAATATGAGGTAGCAGAGGGAACAAAATAATATTTATTATTATTAGTTTATTGACTATGGCAAGGTATATCATTTCAGAATGTGGAATGTATAATGGTTAATGGGAATGGCGGAACACCTACCTAATTATTCTTCTGAGGAATTTTAATAATGAAAGGAAGCTATTTTACAATGTGAGTTCGATTGAGGATAGTGAAGGGATAGGATTAGAACTATCAATGCTAAACTGCAAAAAGGAGGAATATTCTCAGTGACTTTGCTGCTGCTATTTTGAATGCATTAAAATAATGGCAGAATTGGGAAAGATAGAAAGCTGAACCATTGAAACATCAAATCTGAGATATATAAAGAACATCACTTCAATGGCTGAAAATAAGGAAGACTTTATAAAAATAAAAATAAAAATCTGGATTATCATTCAGTATTCAGAAGCCAATCTCAACCAGCACGTTTCATTATCTCACAGCTGATGTTAAAAAAGTGAAGATAGAACCACCACCCCCGCCCCGAGTTTAAGAATAGATAAAAATGACACATACTGGAAAGAAGAGATTAAGGAAAAAGGAAGAAAGATTAAATGAGCTTTTGAAGAATATTTCTTTGACAATGAAGATCAGAAAACTTAAAGCAGTGGTCTTTTCATTGGCATCGAATGGCTGTGAAAGATGGCTATTGAAAAGGAATGAGGGAAAGAAGACAGATATCTTCAGATTATGGCTTTGCAGTTGGTTCTTAAAAATAGCCTGTGATGCAGCAAGAGCTAATCAAGCATGGACCAAATAAAGGCTGATTGCCCCTTCCAGACAATGATTAGCAAGCAGAAAAATCCTCCTGCCCTTTTAATTGGTGAATAAGTTTCACTGAACTCAGTTGGACTCTGATCTTGCATGGGCATGTAGAGGATCGCACTAATGAAACTGCAATTTGGCTTTGTTTTGGACTGGAGAAAGAGTAAAGCTGGAAGAATCTATTGCTGTGCTTTTTAAGGCTGCATTTTTATAGCTTGGTAATAAATCCATGTTTGAAGAGTAGTGTTTTCAGTGAATACACTTCCTGTAATCCCTGTCTGACTTGATGGAATGGATAAGTATAATATAGTGAAAAGCCGTATGCAATTGAATCCTACTTGTTTTGCCTGACCCATTTTAACTTTGGCTTCATCAAAATTGCATTCCCAGAACTGAGAAAGTTCTCTAAATCATAATGAAGTAAAAATAAAATCAGTAGGGGGATATTTGTTTGGCTAGAGCTATGTGAAGACAGTCAATCAGAACATAGCTGGAAGGGACTTTGGAGGTCTTCTAGTCTAACCCACTGCTCAAGCAGGAGTCACTGTACCATTTCAGACAACTGACTGTCCAGTCTTTTCTTAAAAACATCCAGTGACGAAGCACCTACAACTGGTGGGTGGGTCTGTCTGTCTGTCTGTCTGTCTGTCTGTCTGTCTGTCTGTGGGATTTTTATGCTGCCCTATTTCCTGAAGGAGATTCTTAATTGTCCTCACTGTTGGGAAGTTAATTCCAGGTTGCTTCTCTCCATGTTTCCACGCATTGTTTCTTGTCTTGCTTTCTGGTGCTTTGGAAAATACTGTAAGTTCTTTGTGGCAACCCCTCAATACTGGAATACTTCTACCATGTCACTTCTGGTCTTTTTTCCCTATAGACTGGCCATACCCAATTCTTGCAAGTGTTCTTCACATGTTTTTGTCTCCCTTACTCAATTTAGATGCTTTTCTTTGCATTTTTTCCAAAGTCCCAACATCTTTTTTGTAATGTGATGACCAAAACTGGATGCAGTAGCTTTATCTCTCTCTATAAAACAGATTGTGGGTGGCCATCTGGCCGACCAACCAACTGACTGGCTGACTGGCAGGCAGGCAGGCGGATGTGGAGCCATAGAGATACTAATCTACAGTTTACTGATATGTCCCAGAACTTCCCCCTCAGAGGCTTCTCCAGGCCTAGGCTTAGGCTGGGATGATATGGAGGGGGCGTGGAGCCCCAGAGATACTAATCTACAGTTATCCTGAATGAGTACACTTCTTCCTCTGTTTGCCTCGCCTCTGGCCTCTCTCTGGGATGGACAAGCCAGGAGAAAGAAAAGGAAGCAGGCAACTCTACGCTACTGATGATCCGTGCTTTTTGGGGAGAAGGCAAAAAACAAACAAACAACAACACAGAGCTGTACAGCACTTTTCAGCTTCAACATTTACAAAACAAAACCTCATCAATCTGCACTTACCCTTTTTCCTCTGCTTGCTTGCCTCCAGCCTCTCACTGGGACAGATAAGCCAGGAGAAAAGAAAGGGAAGCTGGCAACTCTATGCCAGTGACAATTCATGCTTCTTGGGGAGAGGGGGAAAAAAAGCACACAGATCTATACAGCACTTTTCAGCTTCAACATTTTAAAAAACCTTATCAGTCTGTGTTTACAATATCAATCGCACACCACCACTCCAAACTTTTCTGGAACTCAAACTTCCAATCCAGCAGGAAGTGCAATGACTCCCGGGAAACTTCTCCAGGCCTAGACCTAGGCTGGGATGATATGGGAGGGGGCATGGAGCCATAGAGATATTAATCTACAGTTTACAGGTGTGTCCCAGCTCTTCCCCCCTCAGAGGCTTCTCCAGGATCCTGAACAACTCAACTCGCCTACTGACTCTCTCTGGGCTGTTTACAATACATCGATAGCACCCACCCACAGCACCCACCAGGGTATGCCACCACAAATATACTACATTTAAACAAAAAACTACCTGAGCAAGGCTGGATAATCAGCTAGTATGAATAGGTACTAATGCTTCATGCGATTTTGATTCTATGCCTCTGTTTATATACAGATTGTATTAGCTTTTTTTGCTGCTGCCATACACTGCTGACTCCTATTTAAGTGATCATCCACTAGGACTCTAAGATCACAGTTAAACTGTTTTGAGCCCGATTTCACCTAATCTTTACTTGTACCTTTGCCTAGGTGTAAAACCTTGCTTTTCTCCTCGTTAAATTTCATGTTGCTGGATAGGACCCATTGTTGAAGTCTGTTAAGATCTTTTTGGATCCTGAGCTTGTCATCTGGGGTATTGGCTATTCCTGCCAGCTTAGTGTCATCTGCAAATTTGATAAGTTCCCTTTCTATTCCCTCATCTAAGTCATTTATGAAGATATTGACAAATACTGGGCCTAAGAGCTGTGGTGGTGCTGTGGTTAGAATGCAGTACTGCAGGCTACTTCTGCTGACTGGTGGCTGCTAGCAATTTGGCAGTTCAAGTTTCATCAGCTCAAGGATGACTCAACCTTTTTTTTTCTTTTTTTTCTTTTTGAAGATGGGAACCACATCAGCTCTTTTCCAATCTTCTGGAAATTCTCCAGTACTCCAGGATTTTTAAAAAGATATGGTTACGGAGATTCTGAGATACTATCTGGCAGCTTCTACGGATTCCAACTCTGGAATCCATCAGGTCCCTTTGATTTATATTCATCAAGATCAGATAGGTGTTCTCTTACCATTTTCTTGCTTATTTTAATTTTTATTTCTAGTCTGTCTTTTACACTTACATGTTTGGTAGGTTGGGCTGTACCTTCTTTTTATGTGAAGACTGATGCAAATAATGAGTTAAGCAGTCATGCTTTCTCTTTACTGTCTATTACTTCCTTGTAATCTTCTTTCTTCAGTGGACCAACTATTTCCTAGACTTTTTTTCTTGTTATTTATATGTTGAAAGAGACTTTTTAAAAATATTATCTTTGATTTTTGTTGCAAGTGTTTGTTTACTCTGAGCTTTTGCATTCCTGGCCTCATCTTTGCAGATTTGGGCTATCTGCTGATATTCAGCCTTAGTTATGAGTCCCTCTTTCCATTTTTCATTCTTTGATGTTTGAAAAATTCAAAAATATTTTTGTGCTCTGCTATGTGAAGCACCCTGAAATAGCCCTGACATTATTTCTGATTATGAAATAATGTAAGTTAGTATGAATTTGCCTCAGTATTAGGATTACCTGTTCTGGATTGCAAAAATCAAGATGAAAACAGGATTAAAATTTCTATACTATTTGTTACCATATAGTAACAACTCTACTTAGTATATCCTGAGATTGTCTTCTGTATTGTACTTGTCTGCATCCAGCTTCTACTTTCTACCTCACTTAACATGTCCTCTCAGCCTTGATTCCACCGTAGGAGTATACTCGCCCTGCAGCAATTTGTTTTTTCCCCAAAGAAAATGGAAAGCCTAATAAAAACCCCTTATGCCTGAATATACCTGTCAGAATATTGTTAGCCATGATTGCTGAGTCACACTGAAGGTCATCTGACCATCTCCACCAATAACAGAGCACAAGCTCCTCCTACAGAATAAAAACCCTCTGGCCTTCTCTCTCTAGCCTATATTGCTATCTCTTACTTGCACACATGGAGCATAGTTAGTTAGCCTAGTTAAGGTTTTATATCTTTATTGTTTTATTTCTCTTTAATAAATACTTTACATTTGAATGGAACAGTCTTATGTCCTGTTTTATCACAGATACATGACCAAATGCTCCAATCACCTCTAACAATACCTTATACCTGAAGTTCCCAAGATGGCCACTCATCTTGCCTTGGCTGTGTTTACATCATTCTCTAAGAGTGATTCTGACAGAAATGGGAGCTTCTGGTAGGTTCCACCTTGCCAGTAATATTGAAAGAAAAGGAATTAGACGAGATAGAGGCAAAAAGGAAGACAAGTCAGCTAAGATAAGGAACTCTTAAATCAAACCCTAATGTGGTAATCCATTTCTGTATTGTTGCCAAAATGTGTTCTAAATTTGGGCAGAAACTGAAAGAGTGTCCAACAAGAGATCAAAGATTGAATAGAGTGATGAGCTTCTAGACATAGGTGGGAATACATGCAGTGATGAAAATTCATCAGTGTTCAAGCTGCTGTTGAATCAATCAAAAAATAATAAAAAAGCCAGCGGCCAGCCAATGGAAACATAGGACCCTGACAGCCCAGAGTAAAATGGATATTCAGGATAGTGACCATCTAGAAGGGGAGAGAAGATCTGATAGGCACTATCTGTCAGAAACTGGGGCCTTTACTATATCAGAAGAAAGTGCTACACTCCTTACACTCATAACAACTTAGGAAGGATATTAACAGCTTTAAAGCAGAGAGCTTCAAAACATGGTTGGGAGGCTCTTTTGCAATCAAATAGGAGTGAGTAGAGAATGATGTTATTTGTTCCCCTTTCCCCCAAGCTAGATAGGTAGACTGTTAAAAGCAGTCTGCTTTTTGGTTCTGCTTTTGGTTCTGCTTTTTGCATATTCTTGGTTATAGCTCAATGGACAACAGGATGATCTAAAAATAGCTGATTTGGTAATTGATGCTATATAACTGAACAGTGTAATCTGATTAAAGATGTAGTAGCAGAACGGATGAATTATATGGAAATGTGCAAATCATTAAATGTAATCTCAAGGAAAGATACAGTACAGTGTAGTGGTTAAGACTTCTGGCAAGAAACCAGGAAATTGTGAGTTCTAGTCTTGTTTTAGGCATGTAAGCTGGCTGGGTCATCTCACAGGGTTGTGAACAATCAACAAGAATAAGGGGGAGGAAAGGTGCTAGATCCGAAGATCAGCATGAGGGAATGAGACTCAGGAAGCCAATGTGGTTCGGAACGATAGCTCTTTAATGT
>JANHFR010002371.1:124242-148319 GCA_032468015.1 Mimophis mahfalensis | reverse complement strand
TAGCAATGCTGATCTTTATTTTGGTAATTTCTGCCATAAAATAGGGAGGGGGGAGGAGGATTGGAAAGAAAAGTCTTATGCAAGAAAAGTAGTTACAAATAGCTGTTTCTTTTTTTTAAAAAAAAAAGATTAATTTCCTCAAAATGGGAGATGCAGTTTTAAATCAATACAAAAAAATAGTTCATTGTAAATATATAATATATATTTGTACATATTTGATTATATTTACATACATCCAGCACTTATATATTGCATTTGTGCTCTGTAAGTGTGTGTCAACATATATTTTCTCAAAATATTACAAAATAAACAAAGAAGGCTGGTCTGAAGTTTGCCTCAAGTCCAACTTGTCCATTGACTTAAGAAAGGCTGTTCCGGCTTCAGGGCCAAAGAGCTAACTTGCTAATGGCTCTCCACAAATGGCCCATGAAAATTCTTCTCTTCATAATATTGGGTGATGTTCCAAGCTACTGCTTTTTTCCCAATAACTGGGCCAGTTTTTCCCAATTTTGGTTTTTCTTTGGTCCTTGTATTTCTTATGTACAAGAAAATCTTGTGTGACTAAAGCAAGAGACTCTTGCTCACATGATAGATAGATGCCCTGGTTTCATTCCTTTGTGGAACGGCAGAAGTTCTTTTCATGTTTTGACACTTCCATTTATATGTTGGTACTTAGGGAGGCAAGGTTCATAAGACATGGGATCGGAAGAAAAAACAGAATCGTCCCCTGAAGAACAGGAACTCCTGGTATCTGGATAGCTCGGGGAATACTGTTCCAGTGGTCCACTAAGGTCTAGGTATTCCTGAAATGAAAAATAAAGAAGCAAGTCAATATGTATTGCCTTAAGATGGCACCATGTTTCATATAGTTTAATAGACACACACAAAGTAAAAACTGGCAAGTGGAGACCTTTCACATGAGTTACTGATCATGAGTGTCTCTTATTTACAAAGTACATCCTCCTTATGAAAATTACTGGATGACTTTGAGCTGCTTATTATATCTCAAGGCTTAGACTGGTAGAGACTACCTAAACCTACACAAAGCTGCTTAAGCCCAAAAAGGCGACTACATGAGCTTTGCAAAAGTAAGTTCAAATTATCATTAAGTTCAAATTATTTGGGAAGAAGAAAAGAAAGGGTGTTTTCAGAGATCTTTCTTCGCAGAATTCCATCCTACAAAACATGCTGTCAGCTGCCACCTGGTTCACTTTAAGTGTGTTTAAATGGCTTTTTAAGCTGTTCTTACATGGATGCTATGGTTTTAATTTTATGTTGATTTTTTAAAAATGTAATAGAGAATTACCTTGTGTGGGCTTTGGTTTTAATAAGCTTTTATTAAATGCATTCATAAATAAACAATACCCTGGTCTCACAGGAACAGTATGGAGGTAAGAACACGGTGAAGGAGAAAGGCCCCTTTGCTCTGCTCTCAATCACCATTGGAAGAATGGGACCAAAATGAAATAGCAAATTCCTAGTAAAGCCAAGTATTTTCAGGGAGATACGAAAACCAAAACAACAGCAAAAGGACTTCTAAGGCATATGTACTGTATATGTTCCAACATCAACTTCAACCACACTATTTGAAACACATACACTAACCACATCAAACAAAACTTTTTGCCATGATTAAAAAAAACCAACAAATTTTCACCCTACAGAGAACTATTTTTGTCCAACACATGGAAATGATTTGCAGAAAGAAAGATCATTTCATTCAACTAAACTGACTGTTTTATAATACCTTGACATTTCTGTGAGGGTAAATGAGCTGCAGTACAATGTACTTTTTATGTGTTTTGTTTTTGCTACATGAATAATTGTGGGACGCAATCAACTGAGCCATTCTTTTAAGCAACCATCAATGAAATCAGCCAAAACCACGCAAAGAATTGAGTGTTCCTTGAAAAAAGTCATTTATTATTATTTTTTTAAAAAAGGGATGCAAAGGAACATCTACTGCTGAATAGTACCCACTGCATTTCTATGAAAGCAAAACCAGCCATCGGATCAACTGAACTGAAAGCTAGATTAAAACATTTCTAGAAATAACAGTTCTGGCAGGAGAATAAAGTTATTTTTCTCCTTGAATTGCTTCTTCTCTTTCAACTTCTGCAGAACAGCTGTTTTCATTTAAATCCAATCGTTTCATTTGCTAAACCATATTTTGGTTCCGAGATGAGAAAAACCAATTGTATAAAGCTAAGTTTTCAAACACTTTTCCTATCCACCATTAAAAAAGTCGAAATAGTTAAGATGGTAATGATAAATTCACTGTAAAATAAATAAGAGCAAAACACATAGCAAAAAAAAAAAAAAGAAATTGTAGTAAACTTTTGATTTAACATTACTTCCGTATCTCATAAGCATTTTTTCATGTCTGGTGTTTGTTATCTCTGTTATCCAGAGACAAGATGAATCTCATCAGAACATGCAGCAGGGTTAAATTGTGGTGCCTCTGCCATCAATGGCAAAGCTCTCATGGACTTCAAAGAAGTCATAATTTTCTCATATAAATTGGAATTATGCCTTTGAGAAATAAGATGGAGCAGGACACTTTTGGCACAAATGGAAGGAGGAAGCTATTAGAAGAAGATTGCATGCATGTGATTTCAGCAGATTCAACAGATTTATGCGGTCAGTACAGGGCTAGAACCAATTTATGCAATAACTCTTACTCAGTCTCAACACTTGAGGTAGCCATTGGCATAGGCTCGCATATGTAATTTTTACTGTCACATTCCAGAATATCTTTCCCTTGTTATTATCCAAATGTATCCTATTTTCAAATAGCTTCCAAAAACTCTTTGGAAAAGAAGCATATTTCAAATTAAATGTAAGTTTCAGAACTTGTATATCTTAGCCATAACATACCCCTCCCTATTTTTCCCCATTTAAAATTCTGGTACACCATTCAGACTCCTATGTACTGTATATTATGTACAAATACTAAAATTCTACTGTATCATCCTGCGTTAGCAAAACTAAAGAAGTAGAGCAGAACTAAGAAGATTAGGTTTGATTCTAAACTATTTGTTTGTATGTCTGCGTGTGTGTGTGCACATATACATGTCTGGGAAAGAGGTTTAGGGTTAGGGCTAAGATTAGCAAATAGACATTGACGTGCTTTCTAGATTATATACATTAGTCAATATTGATAGTATTCTAAAGTTAGAAAATCCAGATTATTGCAGCATAACCATCTAGAGTCAAGTATTATCATTATCATTAGGCAAGGATTCTTCAACGTATCTATCTATTTCACTCTGCAAAACTTAAAAACATAGTACAAGTTAAAAGTGTTCCTTTAAGTTATCATAAATGCATTGTGTGAGTGATATAATAGACAGTTCAACTAATTTTATTGGGACGTTGAAAGAGAATGTATTTGCAATTTAAATAAATTAGTTCTGCCTGCCATTTATCCAACCCTACTGTTTCCCATTTGTATAAGAAATGAATTAAAATAGTAAACTTGGGAAGAAGTTACAAATAAGCCTTTAAATCTCTATCATTCCATCCCCAAATACATTTCTTGGCCAATTATCTTATCTTACACCTTGTAAGTTACTTTATTCTACTACACGGGTGGGGAGCCAAGCCTCTTTAATGACTGCTAGCTCAGAAATTTGGTGAGTTGAAGTCCACAAGTCATAAAGGGGCCATGGTTCCCCACCTCTGTTTTACTAGATCCCAAAAGAATTACGTGAGCTCGGATTTTGTTCAGTTGTATGAGTCCAAATGTGCCATAAAAAAAATCCAGCATCTAGATTTTCTGTAATATCTTGGTTGCCAGTGAACTATTGTGTGAAGATTACCTCAGAAACTCATATTGCCATTCTTTACTTAATGTTTAAAGAGTGACTATTTTACTCACCTCATTAGTTGTAAGTGTGAGGATACGATCTAAATCTTCCACAAGCTGTTTAAAAGTAGGTCTCTGTGAAGGCACTGCATGCCAACAATCTCTCATCATCATGTAGCTGTGGAAACCAGCATTAATGTCACTATGGCATATACGTAGTATCTCACCGCTGTTCAGCAAGAAGTCAGAATGTATTCACATTTTACATATCTTTAAGTATTTTGCTCTTTAGGAAAACATGCTTGTGGTCCAGAGGCTTGGAGATGAATTTATTACCAGGCAACATAATTCAGTATGTTTAAATATCATTCTTATACAATTAGTTGAATTTGCAATTAGAAATTCTATCAGAAGATATTTTGGACCAGTCTTAAGGGTGAATGTGATGGTTTTATAATTCAACACCATGGTAAAAGAACACCAGGAAACTCTTCTTTCTAGTGCTCATTTTAACTGCTATGAGAATATCATGTCCTTCAGAAAACATTGCAGAATTTTAAAAAATTATCCCCCTAACTTCCTTGATCACAAATTTGATGGAGAATTCAATTTGACAGAGAATTGATGGAGAAAACTCATTTGTGCTCAACTCAGGTAAGTTATACTGGCTCTCATTCCCTATTTGTATTTGTTCTTACTGGTGTCATTATTAGACTTCAGACCAAGGATTTCTATAGAAAAAAGGATGGTTTTCCAATTGTTGTTTTATTACAAGTTCCATTATATCTGGTGGTTGGCTACAGAAGCTGGAGCTATTGGGAATTGGATCCCTCCCTGGCCATCAGAATCTTCCTTCGCCTAAAATAAATATTATGCAAAAAATCTTCAGACTTGGAAATGGTGAGCCTTGCTAAACAAGTCTTTCTTATTTATAATGTACTGTTTGATGTTTATTTTCTAAAAAGAAAGTATAAAAAGAAGTGAGATCAACACTGTCCTCAATTCCAAACCCGAATTATGTATTAGCACAGGAGGAATGGAACAGTAGATCATCTAACTTTGTTCCCCACGTGTGATCATTATTTCCACCCTCTAGATAAATTAAGGTAAATTAAATGGGCATGGAATATCCCATTAATGGTATTCATCTGGAGGTAATCCTAATGCTGCACTAAAGAGAAAAGGCTATTCAAATTGTCTGCAAATCTGTCCAGATTGTACTATAATTCCATACGTACAGTAAGTAGAAGATAGAAAGCTTATTGCTGATTATATGAGAAATCTGCGAACCATATGCTAGGACTGCAGAAGTTCAAGGAAATCTATCTGGGGGGGTATAACCATGTGAGTTAGGTAAAAGCTTTAAAGGCTTTTCAAATGCTTTTTGGGTCCTGAACAATTATTTAAATGAAATAAACTCTTGCCTAATTCAAGCTAGATAATGATTTCTGGTTGTTGTTTCTTCCTTCCAAAAAAGACTTCGCTTTCATATAAAGGGAAGTCTCAATTTAGTGGATGTTAATGCAATGGACTTCAGATGCAACAGATAACGCTCCCGTTGTATTAAAAGTTTTATCTCATTTCTGCAAACACATCTTTTATACAAATGACTTAAAACAGCACAAATGGCATCACGCCGGGTGATGTTTTCAAATTGAAGTGGTTCTTGGAAATAAAGGACGGCCTTCTTCCAAATGTGTTAAACTGAGGTTTTGCTCTATTTAAAAGTGGAGCCAGAGAAAAAAGCAACACAGACCTGGTCAATTACAAGTAGTCCTTGATTTACGACCATAATGGGGCCCTTAGGAACATTTCTGTTCCTAAGTGAGGCATTTGTTAAGTGAGTTTGCCCCATTTTACAACCTTTCTTGCTGCAGTTAAGGGAATCACTGCAGCTGTTAAGTTGGTATCAAGGTTGTTAAGTGACTCTGGCTTCCCTATTGAATTTGCTTGTCAGGAGTTTGTAAAAGGTGATCACCTGTCCCTAGGACACTGCAGCCGTCATAAACATGAGTGACTTGCCAAGTGTCCTGAATTTTAGAGTGCTGCAATGATCATAAGTATGAAAAATAGCAGTAGCACTTAGACTTATATACTGCTTCACAGGGCTTTACAGCCCTCTCTCAGCGGTTTACAGAGTCAGCATACTGGCCGCAACAATCTGGGTCCTCATTTTATTGACCTCAGAAGGATGGAAGGCTGAGTCCATCTTGAACCTGGTGAGATGTGAACTGCCAAACTGCAGGCAGCCGGTGATCAGCAGAAGTAGCCTGTGTCAGGGTAAAGTGTTTAGCTTCACTGGGGCGTTGACAGCCTGCAGCACTGCCTTCTAATAACTGTGCCACCACGGCTCATGGTCATGTGTCACTTTTTACACTGTCATTGTAACACTAAAAAGTGGACTGTTGTAATTTGAGGACTACCTGGGCATATAGTAAAAATAATTCAGATATATTTTTTGCTATCAAAGGGTATTTTGCCTTCAATGTTTCTGAAGTTGAACACACACTCTCACACATATGCTCCATGTAACACACATCCACCATGTAGGCACAATTGAAAAGTCACTTCATGACCCCTCTTATCTCATGGCAAGGCCTCAGCTTCCTTTCTTAGCAATGCTTCACAGGCAATCTTCAACTTACCACAGTCCACTTAATGACCATTCAAAGTTACAACAAAGAGATTCAGGATCATTTTTCACACTTACAACCATTGCAGCATCCCCATGGTCACAAGATCAAAATTCAGAAGCTTGGCAACTGACTCATATTTATGATGATTGCAGTGACCCCCTTTTGTGACCTTCTGACAAGTAAAGCCAATGGGGAGACCAGATTCACTTAACAACTGTGTTACTAACAACTGTAATGATTCACTTAACAACTGTGGCAAGAAAGGTTGGGGGGAAAAAGAGCGGGGAAACTCACTTAACAAATGTCTCACTTAAAAACAGAGATGTTGGGTTCAATTCTGGTCATAAGTTAAAGACTACTTATATTTCCTGCATTAATAGTGAAATGCACAACTGTTTGAATGCTGTTTGGATGGGAATAAAATTTCAACTGTTCTTCACAACTGACAATCCCCATTTGAGAATTATAAACAAAGATTTTTACAGTCATGGTGAAATAGTTATTAATACTTCCTATCAACTTATTGTTAGTTAAGTTTTTAATCCCTGTGAGTAATTGCAAGACAAAATGTGAATTGTATCCTGGTATACTTAGGGAATAAAAGGACAAAAAAATGAATGAAATCACAAATGCATGTTAATCCATTCTATGTATATATCTCCAAAATGGTCTTACAGTTCACTGGTGCAATTGGCAGGTTTGTCCATTCTGTGTCCTTCTTTGAGCAATTTGAAAAGCTCTTCCACTGGAATTCCTGGGTACGGTGACCCACCTAAAGTGAAAATCTCCCACATTAGGACACCAAATGACCACCTGAAAAAATGAAAAAAGGGAATAAAGCAGAGTGGTCGTGAGTGCACTATTTATTTCATAGTTTTAGCTTGGGCAGCATCATTATGTTGATGACATCCAAATCTATTTCTCCCTATTATATAATACAATTGGTATCCTTGAACGTTATCTAACTGTAATGGATGAGAGTGGATGAGACTGAACAAGCTGAAATTAGATTTAAAAAGAACAGGTTTGCAGATTGAAAGTGCTCCTTGATTTCTTTTCCTGGATTTCAAGTGTCAGCTGTGTTTACCTAAGTAAGGCTAATATGCTAACTGAAGCTCTTTCTGAGCTGGTTGGACCAGAGCATTGGCTAACTAGATCTTGCTAACAAGCAAACTCAACAATTGCAGTGTATTTTACAGAAGGCTATTCCTCAAAAGTATCTGTAAGTTGCAATTGGTAAAAATTATGGAGACAGTGCAAGGACAAAGATCACATTAAAAAATCCTGCCAATTATCTCTTAGATAAAATTTAAGACATTGATAGTGAATTTAAAGTACAAATGGCTTGGGGATCTGATTATCTCCAATTTTTGCTATGAATGTGCCAGGTTACATCAATGAACAGGAGAGCCATTTTTGAAGATGCTGCCACTGCTAGCTCAACTGTCTGGACCATGGGAGAAGGCTGTCTCCAGTAGAATGCCAATATTATGGAGCACTCCTCTCCATGCCTTCACCTTTCCCTCTTCAAGCATTCAGGAAATTGTTTTTATTATTTTAAACTGTCATGAAAGTCCATAAACAAAAAATGGGATATAAGCTTAATAATAATGTGAAAAAAAGGACCATGATGAAAAGGAATAATTAGTTAGATGGTTCAGGTACTTAGGCTATTGCCTCATCCCATCGTTCTTTCGACAATCCTTAGAGAAATATATAAAAATATTGTTTATTGACAAATGTCATCTTGTACTTCACAATTCAAGATATAGGAAGCCCAGAATTACTTAGCTGAGAATATGTGGCAAGTCAAATAATTTAAAGCAATGCTTGGGTAGCGTGCATTTCCAAAAATTGGGTTAGTGGAAGAAGTCTGTACCTCTGAGAAGAAGTCAGATCATTCATGTGTTCTGAAGCCAACCAAATCAGTAACAGAGCAATGTCTAAGACCATTAAAAAAAAACACCTGGGAAATGAAACAGCAATCAAGAGTTTCAGAAAAGCAAGGAAGGAGAAGCCTGCTTAGAATAATATTGCCGAAAGAAAGAGTTCACACATCAGGAATGAAATTGAAAATATTCATTGTTTTCGTTGGCTTTTCAGTCTAATGCGGTAAGGCCTCTTCTTATTCATTAAAGACAGGGAAAAAACCTCACTAAATTTCCCCAAATATAGTATAAATATGTCCAACTTATGCTATAGTAACTAATTTCCCATGATGGTCCAAAGGTTGAAAGGAAAAGTTATATGAGATATAATTAAATCAGTTTAATATGTGTTTTATTATATGTAATTCTGTTTCATTGGAGGATGCTGTAAATTCATTAGAAGAAGATAAAAGAAGGTTACAAGATAAAATTACTTACACATCACTTTGATGTGTGTAAACTCTATCAAATAGCGCTTCTGGTGCCATCCATTTTACAGGCAGTCGACCCTGGGCATTTAATAAGAAAAGAAAGATTAACGAATGCACTAACAAATAGTGTGGCACATGATGAATGTCGGCAGGTTGGCAAAGATTCATTTAAATGATACTAAAAAAAGGGAGATGCCAAAGCAACTTTGTATGCACAAATTGCAAAAATAAAGTCTCTCTTTACTAAATCTTGTGACTCATTCATAGATTTTTGAACAGAGTCGTAAAATATTCACATCTTGGTGGCTCACCGAACTGAGAGTTTGCTCTCAGCTGCCGGCTGCTTGCAATTAGTCCGAGTTCTACTCAAGGTTGATTCAGCTTTCCATCCTTCCGAGGTAGGTAAACTGAGGACCCAGATTGCTGGGGGCAATAAATTGACTCTGAAAGTCAATAAGCTGACTTTGTAAAACACTCCTTGGGGTGGCCAAAAGCCCTAATAAGCAGGTCTATACAAAGGATGAAGGCAATTGCTATAAATGTATTGTAAGCTGCCCTGAGTCTTTGGATAAGGGCAGCATATAAATAGTAATAAAAATAATCAATCAATCAATCAATCAATCAATCAGACAATAGAGCTTCATAATCAACAGCAGCTACAAAATATCTGCATCTTTCCTAGGTTTGCCTTACGTAGATGGACGGGCTCAGGAATATACTCTTCAGAGCTCAGGAAGTGATAACAGGATATCAGGAAACAGGACAACTACTTTAAGGAACTGAGGACAGGTACAGAGAAAGTGGTTGTGCTGGGTCCAAAAGTACTTTTGCCAGCTTTGGATCTAAGCACTGCACATCTTTAACTTATGATTGTTAATTTCTATGGACCTGGAATTCAACACCAAAACATCCAGGGTTGAAAAGAAGAGAAGAGCTCATTATCTTTTATTACCTCTTGTATAAGATTCTAAACTTTCCAAAGAATTCATACAATCCATAAGGATTTTATTTGAACATATATTCGGGAAATTTGTAAAGTAAACTAGCCTGCAGGCATTTTCAAATGCTTTTTCACGGACAGAATCTTCTCTATTTAATTACTGAATTTTTTTTTTTAAAAAATCCAGATGGCCCCAGATCTAGCCAACAGCATGCATTACCACTCACAACAGTTCTAGAGCTGAAGACAATCCCTGGATGGATAACTACTCACTCATTTCTGTTTTGGGTCAATTATAGAAAGAGATGAGACACAAATACAGTATAAATAAACAAGAGTTCATATTTAAGCAACAGGGGAAATGTAAATGATTCGGCGTATCCATTCAGGGATTCATCTAGAAAGATACAGTAATTTTCTGACATTATTCATACAGACAGTCTTCATACCGTCAACCTCTTTGGCTTTATGAA
This sequence comes from Mimophis mahfalensis, assembly GCA_032468015.1. NCBI lineage: Eukaryota > Metazoa > Chordata > Lepidosauria > Squamata > Mimophis > Mimophis mahfalensis. The sequence continues at coordinate 138,103 of JANHFR010002371.1, read as the reverse complement.
TGTAGCGTTAATCAAATACATCTTTAAAACAGCTCTTATAAGCAGCTGTCTGTAAGGATAGCTTATCACATCCATAAAGCTAAAGAGGTTAACAGTATGAAAGCTGTCTGTATCAATACAATACAAATGAAGACGTGGTATACTTTAACCAGGAGAATAACAAGAACACCATCAAAATTCCAGGAAGCCTAACTGAAAGATGGCCAATCAGAGATATTTACAGAACTAAAATAAAATGCCATCAATTACATAAAGAATTTGCCCCACAAAATAATCCACTGAATGACCTCCACAAAGTGGCACAGGCAGGTATGTGTGTATGAGTCCCCAATTCTGTCAAACAAACCCATAAACTGAGAGTGAAATAATATTCTACAGTTTTAACAGACACCATTAAAAAAAAAGAGCCACTAAAATTTATAAAGCATCATGTAACACGTACTCTTTCAGGCTATGTAAGCAGATAACCTTCCCCTCCTAGTAAAAAGGAGTTAGGAATCCTTACACACTTGCCTATTATTTTCATTCTTTGATTAAAAGTTAGGCTGCTGTACAAAAAGTCCATTAAGAATGCATTTGCCTTACTTAAATGCACTGGGAAAAGATAGTGGATCAAGTGATAAGGCTGCCATTCACTTACATTAGTAGTCTTTTTATAATAATCTATATTGTTGATGTCTCTAGCTAACCCAAAGTCAGCTATTTTCATGACATTATTTTCAGTAACCAAAACATTCCTCGCTGCTAAATCTCGATGGATGCACTGAAAAAAAATACAATAAAATGAGATAGAAAGAAATGAGAAACCCATCTGTAACATGATTCTCACTTTTTTTGAAAAAAAAATTGTTATTGCTTGAAACAGATACTTACAGGAGACATTTACACCAACATAAAAAGCACTTCAGGTAATTAAAATTCAAGATATTCCCCATGATTCAAAAGGCTGAGGACTCATCAATTCATATACACTGATATTTGCTTTTTGCCCAACCCACCCACCAACATTAAGGATTCTCTTGATGGGGCAAACAAACAACAACGAAGTCTTACAGATAACTTTAATGAAGAATCTGAAAAGTTATACACTGAGAAAAGAGAAAGAGCTTTAGGAAATTCCCTTTTAACAGATTGCTAGAAAAATAAAATTAAATATGTAGAAATACAAGATATACTGATGTTTATTCCTGGGTTCTACATTCAAGAAATCATTTAGAAACTAGGTTTACATTTATCTATTTTTATTCAAACTTTTTTTTTACTTGTCATTATTGTAATTTTATATTTACAAAAGTTGATTTAAGATTTTGACAATCTTTCTCCAAACGCTTCCCAAGTCTCTGATACTTGATTGCAAAGCAAATGGAACCTATAGAATAGATTATTAGTCTGTTCATCTTCAGGTTAACAGAACTACACAATTATGTATGCTGTAATTCTTTTTAATGTATGTCTAAATGTTCAATTTAAATAAATACAAAATGAAGTTTATAATATTTGAGACTAGCTATTTGGGTGAAGAAAAGTCATTTGTGACCTAATTTCTTTTTGGTCTACTACATGTATGACTAAAGTATATCTTTTATGTATGTATGTATGTATGTATGTATGTATGTATGTATGTATTTATTTATTTTCTATACCACCCTTCTCCTTGCAGACTCAGCCTTTTAAAACAATAATTACAAAAGTTAAAAAGAATTAAAATTGAATTAAATATTGGCTGAGATTAAAACAACAATTAAATGATTAAAATCCCCTTAGGCCAGATCCGCTTGTTGAAAGAGCAAGGTCTTTAATGCCCGTCGGAAGGTCCGTAAATAAGTCTTATCTCCGGAGGGAGCTCATTCCAAAGAGTGGGGGCTCTCACAGAGAAGGCTCTCCCCCTCGGGGTCGCTAAACGGCACTGTCTTGACGACGGCACCCCAAGGAGGCCCTCCCTGTGAGAGCGCACTGGCCGGCGGGAGGTCGTCGGTGGCAGAAGGCAGTCCTGAATATAACCAGGTCCTAAGCCATGGAGCGCTTTATGGATGGTAACCAGCACCTTGAATATATAACTTGACGGAATGGAAATTAGAGTTTTTAAAATACAGAATAAGCAAAGAATCAAATGTTATTTTATTTGAAATATGGGGAGCCTACTTTGAAAAAAAAAGCAGTACTAACAGGATATTAAAAATGAATTCAGTCTTAATTTTGCCATGAATCCAGAGTTCCCTGTGTTATGTAGCTTGCAGTTCCTGGGCCTTTAAAATTAAGCTGATCTACTATTTTTATACATTATGCTTTGCATTTTCAGCTTTCCAGACCATGATGAACTATGCATTTGTTCTATTCATCTCCAGGACCTATTATTGCGCATAAAACAAATGAATGCTAATAAAGCGTCTTTAGAATATTACAGCAAGAGCTGAATTCAGAACCAAGAAGCAAAAACATGTGGCTATGTGGCCAGGTGTAAGGGATAATGTAAAGAATGGTCTAATATCTACTCCTTGTAATTGTTTGAAACTGAAACACGCTTTTATGCCAATAAAGCTGTTGTTAGTTGAAAATTATACTATCACTGAAATAAGCAGTTTAAAAAGGGGGTATATAAACTTCTCCCATCTAACTCTCAGATTGAGGCAAAGTTTCTTTTATACTTAAACATTATCTTCCAGGAGGCATTTTAATCATTTCAAAGCTTCCCAGTAAGGTATTTATATCCTTAAAAGTATTCCAATCATATACGTCAAATGTTCTGAAAGCAGTTTCCTTAAAAGTCAGTCTAGATTCTTTGGCTACTTAAAACCTGTTGATTTTGTTTTCTGCCACTGAAACACAGTACTATTGTACATGGAGATATAACATAATTAGTTTCTGTTGATGTGATGTGAGCATTTAAAAAAAGCAATCAAACTCTTCCTGCGGGAAGAAAGTTTTGGTGGATTGATACATGCTATACTAAGTAATTCAAGAAATCTGTACTGTAAGAGAAGAATCTACTTCTAAACCAAGGGTGTCAAACTCGATTTCATTGAGGTCCACATCAGGGATATGGGATTGGGGTAGGCATGGCCAGGGTGGGTGTGGCCAGCTTGACATCACTCGTGTCGGGGGTGTCTATGGTGGCCCAAGCATTCTTCCAGTGAAAACAAGCTTCATGAACTCCATTTTCAGCTGCAACAGCCTCCTTTGCATGCGTGCGGCCCCCCCAATCTCCATTTTTGCTGGCAGAGGTACCATAGGCTGGTCCTTTGCTGTTTCCAGGGTGACCCAGGGCCAGATCTAAACATCTTGTGGGACAGATCTGGCCCTGGGCCTTAAATTTGACATTCCTCTGATCTAAGCAATCTACCTGGCCCACTTTGCCTGCAGAAAAAAACTCGATGCAGCACAGATATTGAAACAGGTAGTGAAAAATTGTATAGAATGGCAAGTCAAAAGAACCTTAGTAGTATCATCATATTTCCATGTTAGCTTTCCACAGTTACTGTATAAATAATAATTATTATGTGCAATATAGCAGAGAGATTTGACAATAATGATATTGAAATGGTGGATAGTTTCTGACTTTTAGTACCAACTATCCACGGTAAAGGAAAAAGCAGTCCAGAAATATGCCACAGACTGGCATTGGTTGAAAAGTCACAAAGGCCTTGGAAAAGGCCATGGTGTATCTATGTACTGTACAAACTGTTCATCAGAACTGTACAAGCCATAGTATTCTATGTGGCACTATATGGGAGTGAATATGGACTTGAGAGTTATGAAGAGTTTTGACACCTTTGAACTGTGATGTTGAGAAAATCGTAGGCAGCTAAAAAATGAGTTGAAGGATCCTCAAACAAAGAACCCAGAATTCTCACTCAAGGCACAAGGAACCAAACTGAAATTATGCTAATATTCAGAACACATTATGCAAAGACCCAGCTCTCAGGAAAAAGCTCCAATGCTGAGAAAGATGGAGGGGAAGGAAAGAAAGGATGACCAGCAACAAGATGGATGGACTCAGTTATGGTGGTTACACCATTGGGAGACTTAAAAGAACAGGTTAGGAATAGGTTATCTTGAAGAAAATCTATTTATGGGGTCACTAAGAATCCAAAAGCAACTTGATGGCATGTAATCAATCAATCCATCCATCAATCAACTGCATAAATATAACAATTACTGAGACAATTAAACAAACTGCCCGTGATACTGGACAGCAGAAGATAAATGTTAACCCTGCTGTTTCAATTATTATTACTTATAATAATAATAATGCGACACAGCCCCTTTCTGAGCAGGTCTCCAGATTTTAGAGGCAAACAGTTGTATTTTCACTATATTTCTTTTATTTCCTGATATTTTCAAATTCATAGTCATATCTTAATTCATTTATAGGATAGTGTAGCCTTTAATTTTCAAAGGTGGATAATCTAATGCGTCAAAATGGAAATAAATGTTAATGTAACATTTATTACAATAGGTTATAAGCTCCTAGAAAATTCTAAACATAAATTGAAATTCTTTTTAATAGGATATAGTAAGATTGACAAAATTTTAATACCTAATCATTTTATTAAACAAAGCTAAATTAAATATTATTCCAAGCTGGAAATGATGCCGTCACTCAAATATACTATTTCATCTGTAAAATTGGACATGTGGATTGAATTTATTATAAATACTAACAATGTTTTGCTGAATTTTCTACGTGGATTCCTTTTTGCCATTCTTACAGATCTACTTAGTAAGACTACTTAACAGGCTATGATTAATTTCACAAAAGTATCTGTATATGTCTACTGGACACTTACTGCATTTTTTAAAAATAAATTGATGGAGTATGTAAACAGATAAATTATACAAAATAGAAGATTGTCACAAGGTCTTGTGATATAGTGCTTCCCTTTTTATTAAAAGTTATTTTGTTTATTAATTTTATATCTTTTCGTAGCTCAGCAGCCTTTTTAGAATCTGTTTATTTTTAATAACTTACTAATAATTTAGAAATTAACTGAGTACAGTAGAAACAAAATAAAAAAATATTCTAAAAATTCTGAAGGCATTTTATACAATGTTCTGAAGAAACAGTTTCCCTTTCTATAACACTCATTTTATCACCAGAAATCTTGAAAAGGGAGTCTATTTAAACATCCAGCTCTGTATACTAACATAATTAATTTCCTATTTTTTTCCTATTCAATAAACTGACTGAATGATTTAAATAAATAACTCATTAAATAGATATGTATAAGGCAGTTTTGTTTACTACAAATATATGTTTTGTGCTTTTTCATTCTTTTCTTTTTTACTTACAATAAATAAATCAATATTTTTGAAATGTTCTTTATGGCCAGCCTTGGCAATTCCCATTCTTCTGTCATTTACATTGCCAACAATTACCAACATATCTTTCAAATTTAATTTTACATTATTTTCTTTAAAAGAAAAAATAATTGGCCTCTTATTCTGATCTATTTCTGGACAGTGGATATGATGTCTTAAAAATATGCTTTCTTTTAACAAACTAAAGAGCCAGATATTAAAGATATAGGCTCCTTAATCACTACATCACACTGATAGCAGCTGAAGTCCATCTTTCAGTATGCATGATCAAAAGCAGCTTTCCACCATGTCTACGTGTCATTTTATTTGGAAATCAATGCATCTGCAATGGCAACTTTATGTGGTCATGAGCAGGTTACAACATCATTGAGAAGCTCTTTAACTGAGCAATAGTCACTAGTCTGGCACAGAACTATTTCAAAGCAATAATAATTATTATTATTTTAGAATTCTGGATTTTAAATAAAGCTCCATAAATGACAGTACATGTAGGAGTTCTATTCTTTCTGATAAGTTAATTGGAATCATTATACTAGAACTTATAAGTCTGATGTCTTTGTACAATTTGTACTAACTCTTCTGCAATACAAAATGTAGAATTTAATGTCTTTAACAGTTAGGATTCACCTAGTTTATCTATGCTTTTCTCATCTCTTCTAGTGATATGACAGTTTAGGGGGGGAAGGGAATTTATATAGTTCTTGATTCAGTATTATTAAAGTTGTTTCTCCCTCTGTGATATATACATAAATTATATACACATTTTCCATCACTTTTCAGTCTATTAAGCAGGGGATTATCATATGCTGTTTACAGACCTGATTACCCAAGATATGTAATGGAACGAGAGCAGCAATTTTTTAAGGAGTTAAATATAAGAATATAGCAGTAAATCTTAGAATTACATTGTTTCGGAATCTAAATGGAAATCAACAATTCATTTAGTCACAGAATGCTGCCAGTTTTTGTGGCCTTTTTTCTTTTTACATGGGCCTACTTGCTTGAAATTTGAAACAGAAATGAGTATCACCCTTTTTATGTCACTAATTAACAGAACATTATGGTCTTAAACAATGAGGCAAGTTTCAAAGTTACCATATTTTTCAGTGTATAAGACACTCCGAAGTACAAGACGCACCTAGCTTTTGCGGAGGAAAACAAGGGAAAAAAATCTGCTTCTGCCTCTGCCTCTGCCTCCCAGCAATTTGCCTCCTTGTAGCAAACAGCAAACCACCTGTTTCAGCTTCAGCACAGACTGATTAGCACAAGCAGCTGATTGTCAGTTGGATCGGCCTTCTGACCATCAGCTGTTTCAGGCTGCAGGGATTGCCATAGCCTATTGCCACCTCTGCACGTCCCATTTTCAGCCTCAGTGCATCCCATTTTTGGATGGCGGGGATTGGAACAGGCAGAAAATGGGCCGTGCAGAGGCCAACCAACAATCAGCTGCTTGTGCTAATCAGGCCAAAAGTGGGGACTGGTGGGTGGGTGGGGCTTTGGCAACATTCACTGTATAAGACACACAGTAATTTTCAGCTTCTTTTAGGGGGAAAAAGTACGTCTTATACTCCAAAAAATATGGTACATTTTGTAACTGCATAGTGATGTAATTATTCATGAAAACCCTAAGAAGTTCATCAGGTGAAAACATTTTCTTTTTCATGTTCTCAATTTTTAACAAGCATAAGTTACAATTTGTCCATTCACACATGTGTTAGAAAACACTAATATTTTTCATTTTCCGTATTGCTCCTCAGATATGCAATCATTTATCCTGAAATTAGGGAAATAGTTCTTTCTTTTTGCCACTGCTATTATAAGTTTTGGTATTGTATTGGGCTGATTTACAAATACAACATACTTATTTATAAATTTAGGTATGAGTTTTGGGCTGATTTATCCTCTGCCCCAAGCATGTATGAAACCAAGGTGTATTCTAAATACTGTCATCCAAGATTTCTATTTTTGGAAGAGGAATTTATTAAAGAGAGGCAATTTGATACAATGGTTCAGGAGATTGTGTGAAAGCTACCTTTGGTCAAATGACTCTCTCTCAGCCCAAGGAAGCAGGCAATGGCAAACTACTTATGACATATTGCTAATATTTGGGGGCAGAGGGTATGGACAAGGGCATGTTTTAAAAATAGTATTGGGTTGTAAAATGTACAAAAGTAATAGAATGAACAAATACGCAGAGATCTTAATGTATGAAGTACCAGCCTAGTCAGTCTTTCATTCTCATTATGGAGATTTATTATGATTATATATCATGATTATGTTCTCACAGACCTATTGCAACCATATAAATATAATCAGTTTTTTTGTTACATATATGTCCATATTTTTGTATAAGAAAGTGCTGGGGCTCTTTTGTATCATATACTGATCTTATTCTTTAAATGTGAAAGAGTGCTCTTTCAGGCTGGAAAATAACATCCTTACATGGCAATACCAAACTGCACCGAAAAACTTAAAAAAAACAAAACAGCACTGGCTTACCTTTTGTGATGCTAAATATTCCATTCCTCTTGCCAGCTGGTATGTACATGAGACTAAATCTTTGAATGTCATCTGTTCTTCAGGGACCCTGTTAATGTCAAATGAATATTCCATTCCTGGTGGACGCCGGGCTCGCAAATATTCTCGCAAATTCCCTTTGGAAGCATATTCGACAAGCACATATAGAGGTCCTTTAAAATAAGCAAATGTTCAACATGAGGAGATATTGTTGTGACTCATACTCAGAATATCAGTTCAAAATATCTATAATACAACCACCCCAAAATACATTGAAAAGGCAAACCAGTTCTATTAAAAAATATTTTTTGTGCTTCACTATTATGTCATATAGATCACAGGTGTCAAATTCACGGCATCACGTTCCCATCACATGATGTATTGTGACATTTTCACCCTTCGCGGAGCTGGGGTGGGTGTGGCCTGTGCATGACACATCTTACCTGCGGGCCACCAGTTTGACATCCCTGATCTAGATCATGATATACATAGTGAAAGATATACTGTCAGTGTATTTATCATTAGGATTTAAATGTTATTGAAAAATTTGGGGGAATGTAATCCTTACATCTTCTTTCTCATGGAAAATATAGTTTAAGATACTGGACAATGAATCTAAAAGCAAAGCAAAGCAGAACTATTCCCTAGCATCTCTCTCCCTCTCTCTCTCTCTCTCTCTCTCTCTCTCTCTCTCTCTCTCTCTCTCAATTAAAAGATGCAACTATCCATACTAGTTGTACAGTTTAGTATTTCACATAAGTACTGTGCTTGCTCTCCTGCAACTTTCCCACAGGCTCTAGGAAACTAGGATAGGAAAATCCATCAATGGACCGAGTGCAGTTAATAATCCTTTCCAACTTCTGGGTTGGACAGAATTACAGTGCAAAGGTGGGGAAAGAAGGGTGGAGAAGTTTAACAATATTCCTAATACTGTAACACAGTTATGCCGCAGAATTAATGATGTGGAAAGCGACATCTATGTCCAAGCACACTATTTCACAGGTTTGTTTTACTTTTCAAGGAAAGTAAAAGTATGCTATTCACCTCTACTGGCCCCTTGGACTGCAATTTTCATTTAGCCTGTGCAGAATGAAAATTAAAAATGTGCACGTTGCAGAATAAAATGATATTGTTTCAAGCACCTTTAGATTGCAAGATCCAAATGACACTCACCATCCTGAGTGCATGCCCCCAGAAGATTGATGATATTTTTGTGTTTCCCAATCATCTTCATCATCTCCATCTCAGACACCAGGTCAGACAAATCTTTCTCTGTGGCGTCATCTATGCAAGACAAAACAAGTACTGTGCAGTTTTAAACAATGTATGAACTCAACCCACTTTTCCATTAACTGATACATTGAGCAGCTACTAAAATGGCAGTTCTAGACCAAATCTTTAGTCCCTGCATTGATTTATACTGGATAACCTCTTATGAGCTAAAAGTAGCTTGTTTCCTTCCCACTATGGTCTATTAGGTATTCTTCCTCCTTTGGTTTGGTTTTTGCTCCAGAGATCCAGGAGGGAAATCCAAACAATCTTCTCTCATATTATAAGAGTGACCAGGTATAAATTTAGATTACAAATAGCTGATTGTTTATCTCTATAGCTATAAATGCATAATAGCAGATTTAAATGCATTTCTATGAGCCATAAGGTATGGATTCTATTAAACCACAGAAACATGTTGTAAAGTTGCCTTGGCTTTGAAAATATTTCCTTTACTGTATATCTTATTTTATATATCTAATCAGAAGTAAACTCAATTGTGATATGAGATTGTAAACATACCAGATATTATTAGCAACAAATCCATTTTATTATCTTCAGTGTTTAAAGATTTGTATAAGCATATACCCTGCCACACACACACTGTTTTATAAGACTTGTATCTAAGTATGGGCCTATCACCCATGTTTGTCCACAAGTGTCATTCATCAGTAAAGCTTCCCATATTTAAGGAGGAAGTCTTATTATTATACTTTTGTGTGCTTTATAAACTTTTGTTCTTTTTGTTTGTTTGTTTCAAAGTGTTGGATGATGTCCAAAAATGCATTGTGCTATGGATTCCTCAAATTAATGTTCAATAAACCAGTGATAGCATACAGCAGTGTGATTAATTAGCATGAACATTTTGGCCTTGTTTGTAATTTGTATGTATGTGCTTTTGAATTAGTCTCTAAAATTTTCTTGACAGCATTTTCTTGAAGTGGTTTGCCATTGCTTTCTTCCTAAGGCTGGAAGACAGTGACTGGCCAATGGTCACTCAGCTGACTTTGTGCATAAGGCCGGACTAGAACTCACAGTTTCCTGCTTTCCAGCCAGGTGCCTTGATTACTACACAAACAGTGTCTCTTTGTAAATAGCCACTACTAAAATTAAATATGCTGCCAAATACACTGATTTACTAGGAAAACTGCTGAAGCCCATCACAGTGAACTAAGCAAATTTTGGGCTTCTACAGTTTATGAGTTCAGAGACCATGAAAGAAACATGATTTGCAGAACTTGTCAATTGATTCATTACCTTTCAACATTTTCACGGCAACAGAAACCGCTTCTTTTGGCCTGTCTTTGTCGATGCCCATTGCTTCTGCCATGACAACTTGACCAAAGCATCCTTCCCCAAGAGGCTTCCCTAGCGTCAACCTGGGATGTAAATCAAGGATTAGCATAAGGCATCTGATGAACAGTTGAAATCGGTGAAATACAAGAGTGAAACATAAAAGAACCTTTCAGCAAATCGTTTTGACTTGGACATTTCTTACAAAGAACTAACAAGGGTATTAAAATACATCCAGACGTTTGGGCATGCTCCTCCATTCAGCTTTTAAGTACTGATCCTGTGTGTAATTAATACTTATTGGCAACACTTTCTCATACACTTGGAAGTACCAAAACAGGATTTTATAGCTTGATTGAATGCTGAAAAATATCATTGTGATTCTGTATCTTAAAAGCACAGGATGTTTTGTCCCAAGCTCAGGAATATAACTGTGGGTTATGGAATGTCAACAGATCAAATGGTTATTCAAAGCTTGCAATATTTTTTATATATTCTTGTGGAATGTACAATAATACCTACTGTTGGTATATTTTCCAATCAGTGTGAATGCACAATGTTTTCTTTCATATAAAATTAAATATCCATGGCATAAAGCCACAGTTAAGGTAAATGTTCTTTAAAAAGAGAGTTTTTAACTGAAAAAGCTTTTAATTTAATCATGTTAGTATTAATGAACACTTTAATATATCTGTTATGAAAATGTCTGCTACTTTGACAATAGACAAAGACTAAAGGGTTGTATGCTTAGCTGAGATCACGCTGTGCTTGTTCTGAAACTAAAATTGAATTTAAGATCTTGGCAGAAAGCAAACATTTGCATTGGAAAATGACTAATTTATGTGTTCTTGTTCTTCTTATATGAGTTTAAACAATGTTGTCTTTGTGCGCCTACAGTCCCCCAATCTAATAAACCCCAGTTTAAAGAGCTTCTTTCATTACAAATCTGGTCTGCCTGCATTTATGCTGAATGCTGTTTTAAGTGTTTAATGCTTTAAGATTTTCCGCATTAATGTTCCCCCTCAGGGAAAGGCTGACAGAGTTATGCATACAACCCCCACTGTTGACTAGAACCTTGCAGGTGGCAAGTGAAATGTATGGCACTAGCTTTCATTCACCTAATTACGAGTATTTCCATAAATATACATGAAATACGAAAAGCAAACTGTTCAGTGATAAATGTTAAAAACAAGTTGTTTGAAGGTGGGTTTTTTGTTTTTTTGGAGTGGATTCTAAAAACTGGATTACATGCATCCAAAAGGTTTAACTTTGGTTAAGAATGAAGGCAACCAGGGGTTGGTTTGAGGTCAGGACCACACTTTCATTTATAATATACAACAGAAAAGGGGAGGAAGTCCCTGTATACCATGACCAGTTTTTTGGCCTGCTTTGCTATAACATTAGTAAATAAAATTATTCTGAATGAAAGATATTAGAACTGAAAGACTGAAAGATCATCTTCTTTCATAATGACTTACTTATCTCTTGGAAACTCCCATTTTGGATCTTCTGGTAGTTCATATTCAGAAACTCCAGCCAACATGGGAGCATCAGCATTGGAAGAAAGACGTGTAGTAATTCTCACCAATGGTGTATTGGAGTTCATCGAAGAGCTTGATTCTGCAGACACCTGTTATTTGAATACAAGATGCAAAAAGGAGATGTAATCTGGGCCCAATTGTTGCAAACTGGCACTAAAAAGGAGGACAGCCAGCTCACAAGTATGAGTCAGTTTCTGAAAGGGAGCAGACGCACTACTTACAATTGTAATGTCCTGGTGGGAATCTTACTGTTAAAATGCTACTTTTAACTAACTTCCTATTACATTAATTATAGTTCTGGACTTTCCTTACTGAATTCTGAATGGATGTTCATATTATTTACTAAGTATATTTGTAACAATCCTTGTTCCTTATTGTCCAAGAATGTATTTTAAAAAGATGCTGGGATTATCCTCCTCGCCACCACCACCCCTCGTCCTGTTCCTCCTTCTCCTTTTTAAAACAGAAAATAAAGTTCAGCAGACTAACTTTTCTACCCATACATACAATTTTAGAAATTTGTTCAGACTTATTAAATTTGAACCAGGAATTTGTCAATAATTTACAAGAGAGGTATACTTTATGGATGTGACACTGATAAATTCATCCATTTCCATATTATAAGATGTAAGTATTAAGTTTATTTATTTATTTAGGATTATTTTATTTTTACAAATCACTCAAGACTCCGAACATATCCAACACGCCTTTCTCCTCCTATTGTGCCCACAACAGCAACCCTGTGGGGTAGATTGAGCTGAGATAGACTGACTGGGCCAAAGTCACCCAATTGTTTTTTATGGCTAAGCGGAATTAGAATTCATGGTTTCCCACTTACTAGCCTAGACCCTCTGTCATTGGTTATGTTTGGATGTAGCCTCAGTTGGATCATCTATTTAGATTGTGATTATATGCAGATGACTACTTGTTCAGTCTTACTCTCATACATACAAAAATAAGAGTGGGGAAAAGTTCAGACCATCCCCCATTATTCAATATTAAACATTCAACCAAATCTAAACAAAGAAAAGGAAGTTGTCTTAAGCACTATTGGATTATGACCCTGCAAAGCTGTCATTCAAAATATGGGGGGGGGGGGGTCACTTCTTATAACATAATTTGAGAATTTTTCTGGAATATAAAGCTTCATTGCATGTTTTTCATTTCTGATCTGATACGACTTAGATGAACAGATTTTTTTATTCCCAATTCAAAAGTAAAATTTAGCGTTCATTTGCAAGCTGTTTAACTAACAATATTCATTTTATAAACATGTAATACAGTTTGAAACCTTTCTTTCCAAATTCTGCAATATATATACCCCAAAGAACAGAACAAAGATAACCTGTCAGAACCCATGTCCCGCAAATACCTCTTTTGGTGTCTCAGTTTCCTTATTCCAGCTGACACGATACTAAGTGAAACTAGAACATGCTGTTAAATAAATCTCTACTTTGATCCTGCTTGACAAGAATCTCTCTGGGCTCCACAGAGATTCCATATAAATGCAAAGATATATGAAAATGATAAGAGTTCAGTGCTTTGTTTTGAATAGGGCCATATGCCTAGAACAGCAGTTCTCAACCTGGGGGTCGCGACCCCTTTGGGGGTCACCTGAGCCTTTCGAGGGGTCGGGGACCCACGCCGCTGCTGCCACCACTGCCTGCTCGGTGCCTACCCTGCCTGCTCAGCCGCCTACCCTGCCTGCTCAGCCCCGCCCCCCACTCGCCCATCCTGCCCGCTTGCTGCCCGCTCTGCATGCTGGCCTGCTCGCCCGCTCGCCGCCCGCACGGTTTCCGAGAGCGGGAGCGAGTGGCGAGGGTCACGGGAGGGAACAGCGGCAGGGAGGCAGCCCAGACAACGAGCTTCCGCCCCCCCCCCCCCCCGCACCCACTGGAGGACATCAAGGAACGTCTTGGCTG